>JAEIFU010000258.1:0-173981 GCA_018904235.1 Lordiphosa stackelbergi | reverse complement strand
ATTTAAACTATTTAATAATATTATACAGCTGCTAAAATTATTATTTACCTTTCTAAGTGTTAACCACCATGATATATTTCTAAGGATAAACAATTTATTGCCCTAAATAAAACTTAAATTTGGTGTTTTCAAAAAGATGGAGACTTTTATGGTTTAAAAGTTATGAATTTTTGAAGTTATAAACAAATAAAAGGATGCCCTTAAATAAAAATTTCTCACGTAGTCAGTTTTAAAGTCATGTGATTGAAGCTTGGCAATTGTGCTTTATATTTATCAAGCTTCTTTCTTAAAAATTGCCAACATCACACAGATCGGACATTCATATCATATAGCTGCCAGAAATGCTGAATTTGGTTGTGGTATAACATACTTTAAAAACTCTGGTCACCCTAATCCACAACAAAATTCAATTAATCATAGCATTCGTATGGCAGCTATATGAAATAGACGACCGATTCGTGTGATGCTGACATTTTTGGAAAGCTTGATATATATAAAGCTCCACTTTGCCAAGTTTCAGTCGTAGAGCTTTGAAACTGACTGAGTGGCAACGCATTTTTGAGGGCAACTTTTTATTTGTTTATAATCTCAAAAATTCATAACTTTTAAACCATAAAAGTCTCCATCTTTTTGAAAACACCAAAATATACGTGTATAAACTGAATTTCAGTTTAATAGTTTAAAAAACAATAAAGTTAGTGAAAATCGGCCAGATCGTTTATATGGCAGCTATATAAAATAATGGTCTAAGGTGAACGAATATTTGTAAGTCGCCTTGGGGGCCCGAAATATGAGTATAAGCCAAATTTCGTGCAGAAATCTTTATAATTAGACTTTATGCCAAAAAAATCGACTTTGGGACCATTGTGCAGTGTATGTATGTCACAACTTTGAAATTATTATTATTAATTCTTTGACGAATAAGAAAACCTCCGCCGTTTGAATTCACACTTTGATTTATTATTTGTTTGTGCTTGGATATGTACTTAGCTTGAGTTTTTTCAGGTTGTTGGAAAAGAAAGCGGAGTCCACCTTGCCAGCTGGGGCGAGCAGATAACACTTGGGATTGAGTAAAAAAAATAAAAATAATTTTTTTGGATTTTTTTATATTTTTTCTAGGCGTTTAAAAATGAAATTTCTTGCATTTTTGAGTAAAAAATTGATTTTTATATTTAAAAAACGGAGCCATGAAAAAATTTTTGAAATCGATTTTTGAGATCACCATTCCAAACTACACAAAAAAAAATTTTAGTAGACATGGGTCTTTTTGGCTGTAAACTAGTGTAATAAAACTAATTTTCACATTGTCGTGACGTCATAAGCAAATGAGCCGTCGCGGCGCCACTTGCTGTGGCCGCAGACAACCCAGGATCAAAAACATAACAAAGAAGAGCGGCAACCGTGTCTTTTGCACACGCATGCAAACGTGCGAGCGCTTGTACACATATACACACATACAGAGAAACGAGAGCACAGCGCGCAGACGCGCGGCCGTGCCTCATCGTTCCGCATTTGATCTGCGACTGAAAATCGGTTTCTTGTTGTGCTGGCTTTCGAACGAATGCTTCGAACTCGAAACAGCCGAGCGCTCTCGGGGTGCTAGACATTTCGTTCGGCTGCTCTGGGGTTCCAGGCTCAGCCGTTTGGTTGATAGCACTTTTTCTGCTGTTTGACGCCTCTATATATTTCTTGCTTAGTGATAGTATTCAGCCGACTCAGACCTCTCTTGACGCAAGTGATCCAACAGAGCATCACTTTGCCACCACACACACGCGCACACAAGATGGCGTGTACGTAGTAGAGTATCCTTTTAAGGATGGGGCCCCACCCATCAGCGCAACTCTTCCCCAGGCCATAAACAGATTGGCCTCACTAGAACGCAAATTTCATCGCTACCCTTCCCTCAAGCAAGAGTATGCCGCATTTCTAGATGACTATCACAGGCGTGGTCACATGGAATTGCTCAACACAGAACAAATAGACGAAGATCCTGATACCTGCATGTATTTCCCACATCACGCAGTCATAAAGCCAGACAGCACGACTACCAGGGTTCGCGTCGTCTTTGACGGATCCGGAACGGATAGCTCAGGTGTTTCTCTTAACCAACGCCTTCATGTTGGTCCACCAATCCAGTGTGACCTGATTGGAGTATGCCTACGATTTCGTCAGTATTGTTTCGTCTTCTGCGCTGACATCGAAAAAATGTTCCGAGGCATACAAATCTTCAAACCACACTCAAATTATCAAAGAATCGTCGGGCGAGAAAACGAAAGCGCACAATTACTGCATTACCGTCTGCTTACAGTGACATATGGTTTGGCGCCGTCACCATTTTTGTCTGTTCGAGTTTTGAAAGAGCTAGCCCACGATCATCAGGAGCAGTATCCACTAGCTTCTCGAGCCCTTGCCTCTGATGCCTATGTGGATGATATCCCAACTGGATGCGACTCTACCGAAGATCTTATGATTCTTAAAGATCAACTCATAGCGTTGTTGGCCGAGGCCAAGTTTAATTTTAGGCCACTAGGCCCTGTCGCGCCTACCACAGTTTTGTTGAAATTGTTATTCCAAGAAAGCTGGCTCAGTGTTCTAAAGTGGGATGACCCACTTTCAGATAGCCTGTACTCGCGCTGGCAAGCTATTGTGAACGAATTGCCAAAGTTGTCACAGTGTCGAGTACCCAGATACATATCCTGTACATCTCAATCAATCGAGCTGCATGGATTTGCCGATGCGTCTGCTCAGGCATATGTAGCTGTGATTTACAGCCGAGTAAAATCTGGAAACGGCTACCAAGTCACGCTTATTGCTGCAAAAACTAGAGTAGCGCCTCTGAAACTTGTCTCCATTCCACGCCTAGAGTTAAATGCAGCTCTTTTACTAACCAGATTGCTCAAAATTGTCCAAAATTCGCAAACAATTTGTATTTTCAGCTCCAAATGCTGGTCTGACTCAGAAATTATATTACATTGGCTTTCTGCTCATCCCCGCCGTTGGAACACATACGCTGCAATCGAGTTTCTGAGATTCTGGATGGTTATCCGCGGAGTTGCTGGAACCATGTGCGCTCGGAGGATAACTCTGCCGACTGCGCGTCTCGTGGACTTCACCCTTCCAAACTACTAGAACATCAACTTTGGTGGAATGGACCATCATGGTTGGCTAAACCAGAATCTGAGTGGCCACCCGCCAAGGCCAAGCTTTCAGATACGAAATTTCCTGTCGATCAAATGGAGGAGCGAGTGCAGCCTCCGACTACTTTTCATGGTGTGCTCGATGACAGTATCAACGAAATCCTAATCAACAAGATTTCGTCCTGGTTTCGTCTTTTGAGGGTAACTGGCTATTGTTATCGTTTTATTGACCGAATTCGTTGCAGCAAAGAGTCATACAAGGATGTTCACGGATTCCCTTTTCTGAAATCACAAGAGTTACAAACTTCACGCTGCCACCTTATCAAACACGCGCAGAAAAAGGCATTCTACAAGAACTACCAGCAGCTTGCCAAGGGAAGACAACTGAATGCAAAGTCACAACTGATTCGATTTTCACCTTTCATTGATAAGCAGGAACTTATTCGAATCGGTGATCGGATCAATCAATCAACGCTCTCCTACAATGTGAAACATCCGATTCTTATTCCGAAAACTTCGCCAATCGCAAAGCTTCTGGTTCGACATGTTCACAATACGCATCTTCATGCTGGAGTGGATGCCACTTTCATAATTCTTCGTCAGCAGTACTGGATTTTGGGTGCACGCAATTTGGTGCGTAAGGCTGTATTCCGATGCAAGGAATGTTATTTGCAGAGGCGTGCCACCAGCACTCAAATCATGGGGGAGCTTCCTATCCCGAGAGTGAGTGCAAATCCCTGTTTCCAGCATACGGGTCTTGACTATGCTGGTCCGATAGCAATCAAGGAATCAAAGGGACGTAGCCCGAGGATCGGAAAGGCTTGGTTTGCCATTTTTGTTTGTTTGTCAACCAAAGCCCTACATCTGGAGGTTGTTAGCGATCTCACTACCAAGGCCTTTATCGCAGCATTCCATCGTTTCATCGCACGTCGGTCCAGGCCAACTGACCTATATTCAGACAACGGCACCACTTTTCATGGCGGCAAACCAATCCTGGACGAGATGAAGCAGATGGCCATTAATCAAGCGAAAGATGAGGAGCTCGCCAGTTTTTTCGCCAATAAAGGTCTCAATTGGCATTTTATACCTCCTTCAGCACCCCAATTCGACGGTATTTGGGAGGCTGGAGTCAGATCAGTCAAATTACATTTACGTCGCGTGGTTGGGACCGCAGCTCTCACTTTTGAAGAATTATCTACAGTTTTGGCGCAAATAGAAGCTGTTCTGAATTCTCGCCCACTATGTCCAGTTAGCGATGGCAGTCTCGATCCACTTACTCCAGCACATTTTCTTCATGGTGCCCCATACACCGTTTTGCCAGAACCAAGCCTACTGGATGTCAATTTCAATCGTTTGGAGAGATGGAATCAGCTGCAAGCAATGGTCCAGGGTTTTTGGAAGCGCTGGCACATGGAATATCTCACATCGCTGCAAGAACGCAACAAATGGCAATTGGAAACTGACAACATTCAAGTTGGTACTCTCGTCGTACTTAAGGAGCCAAATCTGCCACCCTCGAAATGGGTACTTGGACGAATAACAGAGGTCCACGTGGGACAGGATGGGAAAACCAGAGTCGTTTCGATCAAGACGACTCATGGAATCTACAAACGGCCCATCACGAAGATTGCCGCCCTCCCTCTTTGCTGAACAATCGTTCAGGGGGGCCGGTATGTTTGGGAACTATTCGTCCTACGAGCTTTAATCTTAATCATTTGAAATTTATCCTTTATATTTTCTTAACATACTGTGTTTCGATTCAGTCATTTCTATTTGAATGTACGCGCCTGCATGCTTAAACGGTTGGTTACACACATACACATGTAAACAGCTGTTTCTTGATCATTCTCATTCCCTTTTGTTCTAACGGGATCGTCTTCTAAGTATATGTACGCCACGTCGGCATCTTTTCGCGCTTTTGGCGCCAGTCACAGTTCTGCAAACGAAGCAGCAGCAGTTTATCGCATTATGCCGGCAAAAATATGTTCTGTTCAGTGAAATTAATAAACAAGAAAACACTAAATACAGTCCACTCAAAGTTTTAATTTATTTACAATATAATGTCTTATTTTTGCTTTAGGTGGACATATAGTTGAGTACGCCACGGCTCGCTGCGATGCATAATATTTCTTAAAACATCGAAAGTACACTAACATTTTTACAAAATGCGGGCGTGTTTTGAAGACAGATAGTAGTAGTAGTAGTACATAGTGGTTCTTTATTATTAATAAATTGAAATAAAATAAGAACATTTTGCATATTTAGGCATGGCTTAAATGCCGTCAGCCTTAATCGAAAAATTATACATAGCATTTATGATTATCCTAGTGAGCTACAGGAAGACTTATCCTTCAGAGTTACACAACCTGCCTTCGCCGCTCGTCGCGAGATAGCAGAACTTTCACTCTTAAATGGGCCATCCCAGGCTCTTAAAACTATAAAAGTGAAAATATTTTACAAATATAAAAACTTGACATTAATAAAATAGAACTGTTGTACATGAACTTAAGTATATAAAAAATCCTCATTTACTATTCTCCCTATATACTATAGCACCCTCAATATAATACGCCAGGTTTGCCCAACCCATGGCTCCATCCAGAGCCGCGACGACCTCCACTGCCTCAAGGACTTCTTTCTTAAAATATTGACAACGAAATTCTTTCAAAATTGGGCATCTTCCGATAAAATGATGTATGTCCTCTATCTCCTTCCTGTTGCAAAGCGAGCACAATCCATCGTTAACCGTGTTTCTGGGGTTGCTCTTTAGCCACAGTATGTCTCCTCTCGCCTTTAGGATCCATGTAATAGTCCTCAGTGTGGAGGCGTTATTGCAGAACTCAGCCCCTACCGCACAGTTTAAATTCTTGAATATGGGTCATTCTTTTATAAACCGAACAGTTAAAAAAATTTTTATTTTTCATTTTAATAAAAAAAATCCGAAATTAGATCTCGACATGAACATCATAACGTAATTTGCGGTTTTGCACAAAAATTTTTTGTTAATTTTATAAACAATTTCAAAAATCGTCAAAAACGGAAAAATGGAAAAAAGGGTTTTTTAAAAACGTGATAGCTCAAGTTTGGTTTATCGGACAGGTATCAAATTGACATTGGTGAAAAGTATTTTACTGTAGCTACTCAAATAATAGTTTTATAGATTTTTAAATTATTTAATAATATTAAGTAATTGTTGCTAAAAATTATTTATAATTTTTTCTAAGTGTTAACCACCATGATATAGCTTCTAAGCATAAACAATTTATTGTCCTAAACGTAACTTAAATTTTGGTGTTTTCAAAAAGATGGAGACTTTTATAGTTTAAAAGTTATGAATTTTTGAAGTTATAAACAAATAAAAAGTTGCCCCTAAAAAATGCGTTGCCACTCAGTCAGATTCAAAGATCTACGACTGAAACTTGGCAAGTGGGCTTTATATATATCAAGCTTTTCAAAAATGTTAACATCACACAGATCGGACGTCTATTTCATATAGCTGCCATACGAATGCTATGATTAATTGCATTTTGTTGTGGATTAGGGTGACCAGAGTTTTGAAAGTATATTATACCACAACCAAATTCAGCATTTCTATGGCAGCTATATGATATGACGTCCAATCTGTGTGATGTTGACATTTTTGAAAAGCTTGATAAATATAAAGCACAATTGCCAAGTTTCAATTACATGACTTTAAAACTGACTACGTGAGAAATTTTTATTTAAGGGCATCTTTTTATTTGTTTATAACTTCAAAAATTCATAACTTTTAAACCATAAAAGTCTCCATCTTTTTGAAAACACCAAAATTTAAGTTACGTTTAGGACAATAAATTGTTTATGCTTAGAAGCTATATCATGGTGGTTAACACTGAGAAAAAATTATAAATAATTTTTAGCAACAATTACTTAATATTATTAAATAATTTAAAAATCTATAAAACTATTATTTGAGTAGCTACAGTAAAATACTTTTCACCAGTATCAATTTGATAACTGTCCGATAAACCAAACCTGAGATCTCACGCTTTTAAAAAAACCCTTTTTTTCCATTTTTCCGTTTTTGACGATTTTTGAAATTGTTTATAAAATTAACAAAAAATTTTTGTGCAAAACCGCAAACTACGATATGATGGGCATGTCGAGATCTAAATTCGGATTTTTTTTTATTAAAATGAAAAATAAAAATTTTTTTAACTGTTCGGTTTATAAAAGAATGACCCATATGCGAACTTCGCTCGATCTGGCCATGTTCACATGTTCCTTCTTAGTTTCTTCTGTTATGGCTGTGAGTAGAGATACAATACCTAAAATCCATTCCGAGTGCGTTGCATTTCCACTAAGGGTGATGTATGATCCTCGAGTTTTCTTCTAAGAGTCGCGTACCATCCAATCCCCTGTCGGAGCATATACCGAGACAAAATATGCGACAATCTGGCGCTGTTGTACTCGAAAAGATTTCTCGCTATATTTTTTAGGTGCAGATTTAGGCTATAAATATGTCCGTCTTCTAGGCCTGCATCAATCGCTAATAGGTAGTTTGGCGTATTTTTCGGCAACTTAAGTATCCTGCAGTTGGTCTGCTTCTTCGCTTACCTCGCCTCTCCAAACTTGAGCCCCATAACAGTGAACGGCTCTACTTATGTCATTAAACACATTCCATTTTGCGCTAAGGTTCAGGTTATCGCTTCCTAAGAATTTACCCCATACGGTGTTTATGCTTCCTTTTGCTTCTTTTAACCTGGCATCCACATGTTTTATAAAGCTCATAGTGGGTGTTAACACGACTCCAATGTATTGAAATTCCGAAACAACTTGAACAGCCTCCGTATGAAAGAACCATTTTTCTGATGATGCCAGTCTTCCTCCTTTACGAAATACCATAATTTGCGACTTTGACCTATTGACCTCCATTCCCCAAATAGTGCAGTAGCTTTCTAGTCTTCTTATCATGTCCTGCAGTGTCTCGGGCTTGTCCGCAAGAATGACGATGTCGTCCGCATACATGAGCACTCGTATATTTGTGTCTCCAACCATTACTCCACCTTTTAGATGCTCGTGAATGTCATCCAGATATAAATAGCAGCGGTGACATGAGGCATCCCTGTTTAACTCCATTGTGTGTTTCGAAATCCTCCGATAGACCGTTACCTGTCCAAACTGCGCAGGAAGTTTTTGCATATACGTTTTCTATTAGTATAATCATTTTCGTTGATACTCCTAATCGTTGCAGCTTGTATAAGGTGAGTCCTCTAGGCACACCATCGAAAGCAGCCGTAAAGTCTACGAAATAGGCATAAACTTTGCGTTTTTCCTGGAGTTTTATTTGGATGCCAGATTAAATATCCCATCTACTGTCGAGTATTTATATTACCTTTTTAAAAAATTGGGAAGATTATGCTCTTTGAAAAAGATTATTCTACTTGCGCGCTGTGATATGCTTTGTTAAATATGTGAACCAAGAGTTCGTGTAGTTCAGTGGGCGCATTTTGCAGAAACTCATTGTTGATTCCATCTTCGCCCGGTGCTTTGTTGACCTTGGCTTTGTGGAGTGCACTTTTTAGCTCTTCCATAGAAATCGCTCTATCCAGTCATATTCCAGGTAGTTTGGGGCGTACAGCATGCTAGGTGACAGTTGCGGAGGGTTGAGAAGTTCGATGAAGTGAACTCTAAATTCTCGAGCTGTTATGCCAGTTCCAATCCTTGGACTATTTCCTCTGATTCAGCTAGCCTCCACAAGTCTTTCTTATCTTTCACCGACATTATCTTGCTTTCTTCTATTACAGAGTGCCGCGTACTCCAGCTGCAAATTGGTGTACTATTGCTTATCCATCGTTGCATTAGTTTTTCGGAATTTGCTCAGAGCCGCAAAAACTTCTATCCGTATTCGGTTACATTTAGACGGGAACCACTTTTAAAATTATGTTTATGTTTAAAATTAACGTTTGTGCTAAATGATGTTTTTGTCGCCGAGTTCTTTATAGTTTTTACCAACTTAGCTTGGTATACGTCCTTGTTTTGTATTGCCCACTGTAGTTTCGGCAATAGTTTAAGGCTTTTTTCCGCTGTACAGGTCCCCTTTATACTGAGGCGAAGCTGTATGGGCATAGGATCTGACCAGATTTGTTTCTCCACTTCGAAATTCAAAACATGCTCAAACAAAGTAAATTCGATGGCACAAATGTCTATGACTGAGCTACCATTTCTATTAATGTAGGTAAAGTTTCTCTCCAGGTCCCCACGTGTTCTACCATTGAGGAACAATAAGCCTTAGTCGTCTGCAAAATCCAACATTTTTCTCCCATTGCCAGTTATGATGTCATCCTTAGTATGTCTGAATTCCGATCCATACGTAAACGATTCTAATGAGGTATCCGCCAGATATTGCTGTTCACACCCAATCCGTGCATTACAGTCACCAATGAGAATAGCATTTTCCACTTCAGATACATTGGTATGATGCAGTACTCGCTCTGTGTCGTTCGGATTCTCAACTGCTGCCAATCATAATGTGATTCGTACGTGTGCCTAATGTTTCTGTGCTCCAAATTTTTGTTGACTCCAACCACTATGCCACCGATCGCTCGCCCGAATCGGCTTGTTCTAGTTGCTGGTTGCCAGTAAGTTACAAACGAGCTGAATAAGGACTCATAGTTGCTTGGTGGGCTGCCTCTACATGAGTTTCTATTAAGATGAAGACATCGCTTTTGTTGATTTATGTAAAAAATTCTGGGTGTAAGCGCTTGTTGGACAATCCATGTACGTTATGTGATAAAATTGTTATAATATTACTAAGGGACGATATTGAGACGGTTGCATTATTTAAGATGCTATTGTATTTCAGTTTTTTGAGGGACTATGTTCCAAGAGGGCCTGCAAATCAGTGGGTTTTTCCTTTATTTTGTCTCCATACAGTTCTACCAACATAGCCGATGCAGTTTGTTCTCCGTTCATAAGCTCCATATTTTCGTTGACTTTCAGAAGTTTCTCTCCGATTCGCATGTTGTCGTTTCTGACTGAAATCCGGTGTGATTCGTCTTTCCTCAGAATTTGTTTTTACAGATTCAAAAAGGCCCGTTTTTGTAGCTGTCTTCCAAGGCTGCAAACCGGTCCTGAACCGAACCCCTTCGAACCGGTTCGGTTCGGGTTTTTTGGGTCCGACGAACCGGACCATGAACCGAACCCCTAAAATTTTTGATTCTTCGAACCTGAACCCGAACCGGACCACTTTTTCAAAAAATTAGGTTCGGTTCACAAGATTAAATGCTTTTTTTCAAGACGTGAACATGAAAATTTTGGAAGTCTATAGATATTAGAGTAAAACTATTGTGCTTTGCATTAAGCTTGTATGGCTTTTTATATAAATTGCTTTGAACATAAGGTTAAATTCGATTAATGCGAGCCATTTGATCTAGTAACCGAGCATACATACATGTTTAACTTCACATATGTACATACATATGTTTCAATTCCATTTGCAACGATGTTCTCGTATATACACAAATACATATTTCCGGACTTTACTGTAAAAAGGAATCTTGGTTTTTGTTTTATTCCCACATTTTTATGTCAAACTACAAACACACTTACACTTCACATATTTCATACATATTTGGCAACGGTGTGGCCGATTAAAACACTAAATTGATTTACGCGCCCACGCGGACAACATGCGTAAGCGTCCTTTCGTTTATATGTATGTATGAGTGCATGATTTTGGCGCAAAAACCCGCGGTTTTCGCTATAATCACATATGTAGATGTACATACAAAAAGATGCAAAACGCTTTAACTTGCAGTGCATAAATTCCCAAAGTTAACACAGTATGTACAATGTACATACATATATGCACATTTAGCAAGCTGAAGCAAAGAGCGAGCAGACAGTTGACCAGATCTAATATTAGCTGATAGAGAGAACGCTCTCTGACTTTGCCTTACTTTCTTGTTCAATCATTGTTGTGCGTTGTTCGAATTCGTCTTATTTGTGATTAGCCGACAGACACGCCATTTAAAGCTCAATTGTTTACCTGCGCAACATGGCTTCGAATCCAGTTTTTGAACATTATAAATATATAAAAAAGGACGACAAAAGTGTGTGTAATGAATGCGGATTTGGAATGACGGGACGTCACGGGACCAACCTGCTCCGGCACATTCAGCGGCATCATAAAAAAATAGCCGAAGAAATTGAAAATAAAAAAAAAATGCGGCAGAAGAAAATTGATCAACAGCCAACAATGAATAAATTCTTACAGATAGAACAAGCATTCATAAAACTAAAATTGAGTGAAGACCAGCTACGGGACGCGTGTATAGAAATGGTCACAAAAAATGGGCGGCCCCTAAAAATTTTTGAAGACTCTGGCTTCAAGAAAATTCTTGAGCCGATATGTAATGCGTTTGAAAAGCCAATTTCCATAAATCGCCAAAATATTCGAAGCCTTGTGAAATCAAAGGCTTCAACCATCCGCAATGAAATTAGTGGAATTCTAAAAAATCGGTGAGTACAAACATATGTTGGCAGATTGTGCATATTTGTGTGTGTATGTATCAATTTTTATTGGAGATACAATGTCTTTGCATATATATGTATGTATGTATACATTTCTTTTAAATTGTTTAATTTAAATTATGCAAGAAATTACATACCTATCTATGTACAAACCTGGTTTCACATAAATATTAATATATGTATTTGCAGAAATATATTAATTAAATTAAAAATATGTTTTTACGAAATTATTTCAGATTGATATCAATTAAAGTTGACTGCGTAAGTCGTTTGGATCGCGCAATAATTGGCATTAACTGTCAGATTCACAAAGATGAAGAAATTCGCACTTACACGCTGGCTATGAAAGAGGTCCACGTCCAGCATACGAGTCTTAATCTGAGTGCTATCATTGAAGAAGTTCTCCAATCCTACGACATTTCTCTAGGCCAGATTTATACTATCACCGTGGATAATGGAGCAAATATGGTTCGAGCAGGCGAACTTTTAAATGACAACTGCATAGCGGAAAGGGAATGCGACTATAACGAATGCAATGTTGATGAAGACTGCTCATGTGAATCAAAACCATTCCTTGATTTGGACGATGACGAAGTTAACTCAATAAATTCCATGGAGGAGTCTATAATTACAGTTCGTTGTGCTGCACACACGTTAAATTTAGTAGTTAACGATTTTTTTAAGGACGTTCAGTTTGACATTAGTAGAGTTCGCACACTTTGTAAGAAACTCCGTACTCACACTATTTTAAATCTATTGCATATAGAAAAATTGAAAAAACCAGTGCTAGACTGTGTAACGCGATGGAACTCAACCTTTAAAATGTGCGAGCGCTTACTAACTCTTAAAGATTTTTGCATTAAGAGTTCTTTGAAGGAGCTCCACCTAAAAACTTCTGAATGGAACGTAGTTCAAAATATATGTAATTTGCTGCAGCCAATTTATAAAACTTCCTTAAAGCTGCAAGATTCGCAATTACTACCAAGTGATTTTTATTACGCTTGGTTTTCATGTCGAGCAATTGTTCTAAAATCTTCTGCAAAACCTGCTTTATTGCTATCTAAGTGTCTCGATAAACGTTCTTCTATTATGAGTTCAGTACCAATATTGGCTGCAGTGTTCTTAGACCCGAGATTTCAAACTTTGTTAACTTCAGACCAAAAAAAATAGCAAAGCAGCACATTGCAGACATGCTTAAGCGCCAAAAAGAATTTCTTAATGAGAGTTTTCAAAATTCAACTTTAAATGACTCAACGTCTGATTGCGAAGAAGAGAAATTTATGAAACAAATAGAAAGCAATAATCAAATATCAAATATAAAACCTGTAAATGAAGTTATAGATTCATTCGAAAATTGTCCAAGAGAACATACATCGACAAATGTCTTAAAATTTTGGAAAGCTCAAAAAAATGAGGACTTAAGAAATATTGCTTTGACTATACTTGCTGTTCCAGCAACTCAGGTATCAGTTGAACGAGCCTTTTCAACACTTAAGTTTGTTCTTTCTGATCTAAGAGCTAGTATAGATGAAGAGCTCCTTGAAGATATAATGCTCATTAACTTAAACTAAGCAGCTCTTAAATGTTGTATTTGTCAGCTAATGAATTTAATATTTAGAATTGCTTTATTGGAATAAAAAATATTATTTTAAACAAAAAGTATTAATAAATGGAAACCATCTTTTTATGTTCAAGCGAACCGAGGTTCGAACCAGAACCTTGGGTTCAGGGGTTTAAGGAACCGGTCCGCGAACCGAACCTTAGACTTTACAACGGGTTCGAACCCCCGGACCGAACCTTCTGCAAAATTTTAGAGGTTTGCAGCCTTGCTGTCTTCTTTCGCTTAGATCCTGCTCTACGTATATATTAGTGCCTCTTAGTTTATTTGAACTTTTCAGTACGGAGGAAGCTAAGTCATTAGAGTCCATTTCAACCACAATTCCCATTTTGTTGCCACGTTTGAACAGTATTCTTGATTCTTTTACCTGCACGTTGTTGAGTTTCAGAATTTCACTGCAAATCTTTTGAGCCTCTCTTTTCGGTGGACCATCCGCTTTTACACCCCGGGGACAGATAGTTCGTACCTTCTACGCATATTTCGTAATCAGTATTATTTATCGAATTGATGAAGAAATAATAAAGATCAGATGAATGGTAGCCGACTTTAACTTTAATTGGACAGATATATACAAACTTTGGGGGTACAGAGAATCGTATAGTCGGGCTGGACCGTCTTCCTTACTCGATTTTGAATAAAATATATTCAATTTTAAAAGTCTAATTTTGGTAACGTGGTTGCTAACGGACATAATTTTGAATCTCAAGGTGTTTTTGATTTTATTAAAATAATCACCCACTTCTAATGGAATGGAAAAATGAGTTACACCAAAATCTTAACTTTTGTACAATCTGTGCATATCCGCCATGATTTTTAAATGTCTGATTTTTTAAGTTTTTCTTCATTGATAACACTGCTCTACAGTGAAAACTATTCCGAGCATCTTTAACTAATTCCTGCCAACTCATGCTGATTACGAGTTGGTAAGTCAAAGCCATATCTTAGTTTCCGTTTCCAAGATATTTGCGAAAGCATTAACTGCTGATGTTATAAAGCTTCTAAGATAGTACAAATATCAATGCAACTGAGAAAAATCAAACACTCTATAAATGTATTGCCAATGGTGTCGAAATCAAAAATCAAGATTAAAATTTATGGGACGAAAACTGGATTCGCATTCCAAATTTTTATAGCAGTTCCAAAAGGCAACTTGATCTAGCATTGGCTCAACAAAATTTTTATTGAAATGTTAAATAACCACATTAATGGAATGCTATGTTAATATTTGCGACTAGTATTTAAAAGAATAAAGGTACTCTTCGATGGTCTTCTTCATTCTCTTTGGCGCTGCATGTTAATCACAAATGCTTAACGGTCTCTGCTATTTATGCCCGGCAGTCGTTTCTGTTTCGTGCGAGCTGGCACCAAACCCAGATTGGCAATGTCATTTCGTACCTGGTCGTCGAGACTGCTCTGCTCTGTAACTTTCAACTGAGCCGCGAGGAAATTCACTAACTGGATATCAGAACAATCCTTGCTAATGGTGTCAACATTTTAGGTCTATATCCTCAAATCGTGGTCCCTTAATCGTGTATCCTTTTTGTAGACCTAGGAGCAGTGTTTCGATCTTGAAGTCTCCGCAAATTTGCCATTGGTGGTAATTGTACTTAAAATGCAGCAAAAGGTTTTTCATGTTTTCATAGGTCTCTTTCATATGTACAGCGTGACCAATAGGAATCGAAGGTGAACTAGTTCCGTTATGTAATAAATCAGCAAGTACATATCTAAAATAAGTCTCCATTCGCGCTTGTTATATGCTATGTTATTGGTCTCCATTAATCCACTCACATCTTTAAAGTGTGCTAAGCTCTCATCACTTTCAAAATAATAGTTCTACTTTTTAAAAGGTTCCATTGCTGAAGTCACAAGCCTAGAAGTTGAGCTTTACTCTTTGGCAATTCTAAGTCCAAGATCATATATCATATATGACTATGCTGACGAACTAGGTTCTTCGTATTGTGAATTCGAGGAAATCAAGTGAAGAAGGTACGATTTCATCTCGGCAATCTCAGCAATACCTTCTATGTGATTTTCAAAAAACCAAAGGAATTTGAATTTTTTTCCAGACAATTGCGTGGCTTTTAGTGATGAGCATGGGGAGCGCTTTCATTAAGATTTTGCAATGAATGATAGACGATATCAGGGCAAGTGGAATGTTTCAATGTTAGCCGATTATCGAAAAAGTTCGGAGGCAGTACACTAGAGGGCAGCGAAAAAATGGCGACGAAATCACTAATAATAACATTAGCTACAGTGTATATTCGGTATATCAATATGAAAGTGAGTACCCCTCGCTGACCCAAGCCAAATAAAAGAAGAGGCGAAACACCAACTCGCCGATGGAATAACCACCTCAGCCTCCGACTTAATCAGACGCAATGTACGTTGAAGTAATAGAGTACGAACGCCAAGACCGGCAGAACCACCGTTAGACCAACCCAAGAAGAAGCTGGCACAGCAAGGCGGGGCATCAGCAGCGCCAAGACCAGCAAAACGAGCCCAATCGAAATAGCAGCAGCCGAAGAAATCGAGTTGCCCATAGTAGCGGTATATAACATAAACCCTAAGGGTTTTGACGGGTAAGTTAAGCCAATTTATTCCTTTATTTACAATAAATATTATAGATAAAAACTTGACCCACATCAAAGTGTTCTCCTTAGAACACTTTGTAACAACAAAAGAAGTGCTCGAAGAGAATAATTTAGCAGTCATTTTTTAAAATGTCAATTGCATCGTGTCTCTTCGAAAAAGACACGAATTTTTATTAATTTATAAGAGTTCATAAGCCAGTCGTCGTCTTGACCGTAAACATAACGCCACTCTGACCCACTATCAGTTTTTTTTTTTTTTTGCATGCGCAGCGCCAGTTCACCGATCCTGGCACTCGGTCGCAATTTGCGTTAAGAACAGTATCAAGTTCAAACATTAGTCCTTTGCGTTAGATAGAAGCGATAGAAATCTCATACACGGACGCTAGCAGGACCCAAAATTCCTGTGTAGCCGTCTCGCTCTATAAACGCCCAAATGACCCCCTCCTTGTGGCCGATCTAAATTCCCTAATGCTGAGTTTAACACAGAACTCTAGCAATACCCCCATATAGGCTGTGACCTTAATGCCAAGCATCCCAGCTGGCATGTGCCCATACATAATCCCGAACAAATTGATGACGGGCGGACGCTTTTCGATTGGCTATCGAGGCAACCGAACTTGGCTCTGTTTCCGACAAAGGAGCTCTCTGTAGATATAGGCTTCGGGTGAATCAAGGCTGCAAACTGGTCCTGAACCGAACCCCCTAGAACCGGTTCGGTTCAAGTTTTTTGAGTCCGACGCACCGGACCTTGAACCGAACCCCTAATAGTATTGACATCTCGAGCCTGAACCCGCACCGGACCGCTTTTTCAAAAAATTAGGTTCGGCTCAACACTTATGTATTTCGTTCAACGACATTTACAGAAAAATATTATATATAAATTGCTTGCAAATCTAACTGCTCTCATTCAACAGTTCTCCAATCCTGCGACATTTCTCTAGGTCTGATTTATACTATCAACGTCGATAATGAAGCGAATTTGGATCGAGCAGAGAACATTCGAATGACAACAGCAGAGCAGAACAGGAATGGAACTATGTCCATCAAAAGCATTTCTTGATGTGGACTCAAAAGATTTCTTGGAGGATATAATATATGGAATTTTTTAAGCCCATAAAATGTGCGAACGTTTACTGACAAATAAAGATTCATGTATTCAGAGTTCTTTGAATTCAAATCTGCTCTCTGATATGTCAAAAGTAGAACGGTTCTTGAGATATCGCTAAAATTTCAATTTTAGTGTTTTGAAAAAAGGTAGGTCTTTAACAATTTTTTGATCCCGGCTTCTAAATAGTTGATCCTTATGTAAAATTTCACTCTGAATTCAAATCTGCGCTCAGATATGTCAAAAGTAGAACGGTTCTTGAGATATCGCTAAAATTTCAATTTTAGTGTTTTGAAAAAAGGTAGGTCTACTAAAATGCCATTTTCTCTGGTTTTAGTCCACCGATATGTATAAAGTGGAACAAAAATAAAAGATAATAAAATTATTTTTTAAAAAAACTAAAGTTGTTTAAAATCCAATCATAAATGACGAAGTTATGGCACTTCAAAGTTGGATTTTTGAAAAATTTTGATAATTTTTAATTTTTTGCTGCCTTTCATTAAGTTTTTTTCAATCTTACCATAAAAATTGCTCAGGTCTCAGATATTGACAGGAGTATAAACTTTATACTGAAAAAACTAGCCAAAACTCGATATTTTGGTTACATATCAATGTCAGAAAGGATTTTTTTTAATGGCAGTACCTTAAATTGCTCTCTGATGTGTCTTTGTTTTGTTAAGATACTCCTGTGTGACTTATTAAACAAAAAGCGGAGAGTTCCAATTAATAATACTCTCAAAAAGAGATATGTTTACTTCATTGTAAATATAGCGTTTATTTTTCATCCGATTTTGATGACAAAGGGCAATAAGTGATCGTAAGATATTACCCCTTCCTGTCAATAACCGTTCTACTTTTGACATATCTGAGAGCAGATTTGAATTCAGCGTGAAATTTTGCATTAGGATCAATTGCCAAAAGTGCCGGATACTAAAACTTTTGAAATTTTGTGACATAGTGAATTGAAAACTGCTGATTCTCAATTACTACCGCTGGCTTTTCATTTCGAGCAATTGTTCTGAAATCGTTTGTTTATTGCTATAAAGTTCGATTAACGTTCTTTTATTATAAGCTCAGTGCCAAGCTGGGCACGGTAATCCTAAAATTCGCACATTTATGATTACTTTGCCGTTTGGACTAGGTGTTAAACTGTAGGTCTGCAGTGCTCTTAGACCTAAGTTTTTCAACATTGTTAACTTCCGCTGAAGCTCCACAAAGAAATTTTTAATAAAAGTTTTCTAAATTCACTTTTAAATAAATTGCAAATTGTAAATAAGAGAATTTTATGAAAGCCATAGAATGAACAAATGAACAAATATCAAATATAAAATCAGTAAATTATGTTATAGATTCCTTCGACAATTGTCCAGGACAACATACGTCGACAAATGTTTCAAAATTATTGAAAGGTCAAAAAAACGAGGATTTAAAAATTGCCTTTACTATACCTGCTGTTTCAGCAACTCAGTTATTAGTTGAACGGGTCTTTTCAACACATAAGTTTGATCTTTCTATTCTAAGAGCTAGTGAAGCTAGAAAGATATAATGCAGCTCATAGAAGATATAATGTTTATTACCTTAAACTTAGCAGTTCTTAAAAGTTGTAAATTTCACTTTCCTACAAGCTGGAAACGTAGTAGGGTTATGCCTATACCCAAGCCAAATGCAAGCTCAAACAGCTTGCAAGGCTATAGGCCCATATCAATTCTCTCGGCTATTAGCCAGCTCTTCAAGAAAATGATTATGGAGCGAATTAAAAAACACCTAGATACACGCGAAATCCTTAAGCCCTTTCAATTTGGTTTTAGGGAACGTACGTCCATCAGCCATTTTTTGGCTGTGGCAAATAACTTTATCTTTGGCAACTCGGCTCTGCAGCGATAAACCACTCCAACCTTTTTTTAATGCAATCGCTCAAAAGGTGTCAGAGTGAGGGCGGAGGGATAAGCGAGAGTAAGCGATAAAGCGACAGCGATGCGAGAAAGCAGTTTCCAACCTGCAGTTTCCAACCTGCTTTCTCGCTTGAACTCGCTCAGATCGCACGTAATTTTTGTTGCATTCTTAGCTTGATTTATTTGTAAATCCTGCATATTATTAAAATTAATTTTTGACAAGGCAATATGGGATAAGTACCAACGATTCTGCAATCTACTACTAATATTTAATCAAAAGTCGAAATTGAGATCCGCAAAAAACTAAAAACTTTTCTTGATGTTTTTGTAAATCATTATAAAAACTACACTAGGCAACAAGGTCCAGTATATTGAGGGGTTGTTGCTGATTTTAAATGGTTCATCACATCGAGATTTTTAGTAATTTGAGCTTTTTAGACGCAATTTGTTGGAAATCTACAGTTTTGTTTTGGCTAATATTTTTTTTTAACACTTTCGTAAATAACTAATTCTTAATAGTGCGTTTCTACTACAGCCGAGTTAGAGTTCGCGTCCATTTATCGAAGAACGCGAGTCCAACTCCATACAAAAAAAATTTCAGCTGTTGACCGAGGGGGTGGTGCGGGGGTAGGGAAAAAAGTCGAGTCCACTTTGGACGCTGGTTCTGCCAGCTCGTTTTTTCATATTTATACGATGAATATCGATAGATATTGATATCGATAAGACTTTTTACAACAAAATCAGCTGTCACAACAATTGGCGGTAAAGACTTGAAAGGTAAGATGTTTTTATTTTGTTGATTTATTATACCCGTTACTCGTAGAGTAAAAAGGGTATACTAAAGTCGTGCAAATGTATGTAACAGGCAGAAGGAATCATTTCCGACCATATAAAGTATATATATTCTTGATCAGCATCAATAGCCGAGACGATATAGACTTGTCCGTCTGTCCGTCCGTCCGTCTGTCCGTCCGTCCGTCTGTCCGTCCGTCCGTCTGTCCGTCTGTCTGTATGAACACCTAGATCTCAGAGATGGTAAGAGATAGAGGTTTGACATGTATGGGACAAATGCTTCTTTTATCTGCACGCAGATCAAGTTTTTTTCAAATTTTGGCCACGCCCTCTCCCGCCCCCGCAATTTGGAAAAATCGTTATATCTCCTACAGTTTTAAAGATAAACAATTCGTAACTTCTAGAGATAGTTAGCAAAATGAATCGATTTGCCGAAGAAATGATAAAGATCGGATGAACGGTTCTCAAGTTATGAGCAAAAAAGTGAACCAAGCCCCCACCGCTACCACCCCTCCCACCCTAAAAAAATGTTGCATACTTTTCGGATGGTCACACTAAGGAACGCAGGAACACTGATAAACATGTTTTTCATGAGTAACGGGTATATCGAAGTCGGTTAGAGCCGACTTTAACTTACGCTCTCGTTTATATTATAAAGGCGTTTCCTTTACAGAATTAAACAAAATGGATTGGACTCTAGACGGGACGTTGTTCCGAAGCCAACGGGCTTCGTGGGCCGAACCTAATCAAAAAGTACAGGTACAGATACAATTTCAAACAAATTGTGCAATGTGTTATTAATTGATAATGTCCATTGTAGACAGGAGCAAAACTAAATTGGGGCATCTGGCGGAGCATCACCAAATTGGGAGCATTACTTCAGAACATGGCCTTGTCCAGTGGGATTGCAAGCCAAAAAGGAGTATCGTGCTTTGCCAGCCCAGGCGAAGTTGGACTTACATCTGAAATGATTGCCTCTCCACACGAAAACATTCTTTAAAAGCAACCATATCGACTCTAAGAAATAAATAAATAATTTATAACTTTATTTTAATATTTAATTAGTAAATGACCTGTAACTTGCAAGCGCCCAAGTGCTACGTGGGTGGGACTCTTCTCGCACGCAGCGCTAGTCACAGCACACTCGTTCAATACTTGCAAAACATTTTGATTTAACTGCATAAGCTGCATTTGTTGCTTTTCAATTGAATTTAGCAAAATAATGTAACTCAAATTCATTTTGATTGATTCCCATAGGTAAACAAAAAGACGAGATCAGCTGTTGTGGACTCAGAAGTGGACACCGAACGCAGTGGAAACGCCTTTTGGAATTTATCGAAAAATCGTGGAATCGATGACCGAACACGCGTCAGTGGAAATCGGCTATAACTTTAAAAAAAAGTATTCCAAAGATTTTTTTACCGAAGACATACCATTTTGAATGGACAGTCTTGATAATAATAAAATATAAAAAAATTGTCTGCTGCCCAAAGGTATGTGTTGTGTCACACACACCTGTAAATATATGTTGTAATTATCTGGTTCGATCGACCAATTCCAATTGTTTCTTCTTCATCGTTTGTGTCAAGTTTTATAATTTTTCTTTATCAAAACAACAACATAAAACTATAACTTAAACAATTTAACTTCAATGGCGGTCAGCCTTATTTTTGTTCGTCATCATGTACTGTCTGTACACTTTGAAGCTTCGTGCTCGACTCTTCGTGGTACACTTCAAGTGTTACCGTTTTGGGCATCTCACAAAATACCAAATTCTATTATTATAGGACTGCCAATTCAGCTTACAAATAGGTTAATATTCAAATATTAAAAATTCGAAAAATATAACTGTTTAATTCACAACATTCTCCCCCCAAAGTATTGTTACCATAAGTAAAAAGGCCATTAATGTTTCATTATTGTAATCATGTGTAACAATACTTTCCACATTTCTTTGTTTGGTAGTACATCTAGCTTAATTAACTTAATCACTGATCTTTTGTATATGCCATTTTGTGTCTTAACATCTACTATTCTAACTCGGCCGTCTTAAGATGGATATGTATTGATTAGTTTGCTCATCGGCCATGTGTTTTTTGAATCCATAATTAATTAATGTCTCCTTCAGAGATCTTTCCTTGGTCTTTTGACCATTTCTTACTGCACAATAAATACTGACGATAATCTTTTCTCCACTTCTGCCAAAATATATCTGCCATTTTTTGCGATGCCTTCCACATGTTTAAAAGTTTCAAGTCTCTGTCAGTGGCATCTGAATAAAATGAGTCTCTATAGTTTTGTCCGATCAAAATACTGTTGGGAGTCAAAGGTTCTGTATCATTTGCGTCCGAAGGAATGTATAAGAGAGGTCTACTATTTATCATGAACTCTATTTCGCAGAAAACTGTCTTTAGCACGTATTCCTTGGATATCGATCTTTCAGAATATAAAGTAAATGTTATTTGACTGACTGGATTAATCGTTCCCACGCTCCTCCCATATGTGGAGACAAAGGGGGGTTAAAAAACCATGTGCACTTCTTAGATGTCATAAACTGTGTAATCTCATCCTCTGGCCAATTAGCTATAGTCTCGTTAATATTTTTGTTAGCCTTTGTAAAATTGGTCCCATTGTCCGAATATAACTCTATTGGGACTCCCCGTCTACATTCGAATTGTCGAAAATCATTCATAAATGCGTTGTATGACAGATCCTCAGCAATTTCTAAGTGTATGGCACGTGATGTCATACAAGTAAATATGACCCCATATCGTTTGACGTGACTACGACTCACTAAAATCTGTATTGGTCCAAAATAGTCGACACCTGTTTTTAAAAACGGTCTTTCTGTGGGTAATACTCTACATGGCGGTAGTTGACCCATGATTGGAACAATTGGCTGTGATCATTTATTTTTGCAAAACTGACAATCACGAATCACCTTTTTTACTACACTGCGACATTTATTTATTTATTTATTTATTTATTTATTTATTTATTTATGATGATCTTCCTAATACTACAAGTACAGACACTTATTAATTGTTGTATTAGTCACAAAAATGATAATCACTAGCTTAAAAATATTACATACATAGATCAGTCGGTGTAGAGAAAATAAATTACATATTCTAACTTAATCTAACAGAGGGTATTAATGCTAATTTTATGGTGCAAATGTTTCTTCTATTTTAATTCTAAATTGTGGCGCGCTTCTTATTGTTTTAAGACTGTTGGGTAGCTGATTCCAAAGCCTAACAGCATGCACGAAGAAGTGCTTATCTGAACATGCCAATCGATTTTTAATATTTTTAATATTCTTTGTTCGCCGTGAAGCAGCAAAGTCAATCTTATCATATAAGTATGCCGGCTCCACAGTCATTATAATTCTGTGGAGTTGTCTTACAACTCGAAGTTTGATCCAAGATTGCATAGACATTCCAAAGATGCTATCTGCGTGTCCACTGATGTGGTCGAATCTACTTATTTTGAACACATATCTTGCGATGCTATTAAAAGCGATCTTTAACATCTCTTGACTTGCTGCGATGCAGTTTCCAAACAGCTCAACTCCGTAGAACAGAGATGGTATTAAATATGCTTTGGCAATTAGCAGTCGTAGGCTGGTCGGTATTAGATTTTGGGTCAAGTACAATTGCCTAAGCATACCATAGGTTCGGCCTGAAGTTTTATTTATGTGTTCTTGCCATGTTAGAGTGCTAGTTAGTGTTATGCCTAGGTTGTCTGCCTTGTCGACATAGTTAATTTTGTTGTTACCTATTTGAATCTTGAAGTCTACTATTATTAATTATTTTTTTGTAAATGATCATACATTTGGTTTTTTTGGTGTTTAATAACACTGTGGATCAAAATTCAACTTTTTTTATAGCCTGGGATTGGGACCAATAAATTGTGATACTAGAGGCATCAGGTAGCAACTCCTCATACCCAGTTTTTCATGAGCACGTCAAGTTCGCGTTTAATGGGCACAGTTCTAATAGCAACATACACCTACAACATCTGTTGCTGGTCAAATAAAGCAAACTATACTTTTAGGGGCAATAATGTTAAGTCAATCGATTTTCTGTCAACACACTTAAAACGAATACTAGATTTTCGAGGTGTGATCACATATCCGCGAATAACTTCTCCATTAGGTAACCAAATTAATCGGGAGAACCAATGTTCAACGTAGAAATATCTGGGCTTTTATAATAAACCATAAGGAAAAATCGCATAGAATAAAATAGTGAAACCAGTGGTGGTCAAAGTACAAATTTCGAAAAAAATGTTGAAAATACCAGATCTGTAACCCGCATTTCTCAGCCATCGCGGTAAATCACTATAACCTATGAATATAATATATTAGACACTTCTCGTCGCTATCAGAATATACAAAGTTATATAAAATCAGATGGTCCATACGCGAGTTATTTCAATTTAAGTGAGCAAAAAGATCAATAAACGGTTTTTGGGCCATAACTTCAGATTTTGGGGGTCCCCGAGGAAAACCAAGTATGAGGAAGTGCTATACGCGACCTGCTCTACAGCGTACGCTATGCCAATACCCAGGTTATTTCGCACTGTAGCACTGTGTTATTTTTTTGTAAATGTGATCATTTATATTGGGTTTTTTTGGGGTTTAATAATAAACCATTATTTATTGACCAAGCCTGAATAAGAGACAACTCTTTATTTATTACATTCACACACTCAGTTATATTACATAGAGGACGACTTACATAGATTTGGACGTCATCAGCATACATATGGACTTGACATTTAGACAAAACATTTGGAAGGTCATTTATGTATAACGAGAACAACAGCGGTCCGAGAACAGATCCTTGCGGGACCCCGCGTGATAAAAATTGAAAGGAAGATCTCTGAAAGTTATTCACAATTGCCTGACTTCTTCCACATAGGTAGGAGCTCATAAGGTTAAGGGCGGACGATGCGAAAATGTATAATTTGCTTAGCTTTTTGCAGAGGATTTGATGGTTGACTGAATCAAAAGCCTTGCTAAAGTCCAATAGGGTAAGAAAGGTAACATTCTTTTTGTCAACCTGTTCGCGGATATCGTCACTAATTTTTATTACTGCAGTGATGCAACTTCTTTGCTTTCTAAAACCCTGTTTGACACGTGTTTAGGAGAGAGTTTGCTGATAGGAAGACATTTATTTGAGTTGCCATAAGTTGCTCAATTACCTTTGACAAAAACGGCAGAATTGATATTGGTCGAAATTCAGAGTTAGGCTTTGGAATGGGTATAATCTTCGCAGTCTTCCATGCGAGAGGGAATGTCGAAGTGGTAAAGACAGTGTTCACTATGTGTGTTATAAGTGGTAATAACTTGGGCAGCAATATTTTTATAAACTTCGGGCATATATTGTCCAGACCCATAGCGTTTGACCTGACTCGTAAGACCGACTGTAGGACGTCACAGACATTAACACACGTAAAACTAAAGCTACTATCACAACTGTTATACGAAAGAAAATTCAGGTACGGGTTTTCTGTTGCTTCAGGTACTTGGATTTGGGTAAATTTTTTGTTAAGGTCATTAATGACATTGATTTGCTTATATTGCACTTGCTTGCCTATTCCTAATCTACGGAGCTCACTCCATTTTCGGTTAGAATGTAGTACATTGTTAAATTTTTCTTGATGGTACGAATTTTTGGCAATTTGTATCTTTTGTACTACATTTTTTCGCAATGCCTTATATAACTCCTTGAAAGCAGATCTCTTGTACCTTTTCCATTTAGCAAATGCTTTATTGCGTTCAGATATTGCACATTTAATTTCTTGGTTGCACCAAGGCTTTGGAGTAGACTTTAACATCTTCCGACGAACTGGTACGCATTTGTTAAAAAGGTACTCAACATTTGATTTAAGATGTTCTAATTGCAGATCAGCAGTCTGAAGGGAGTAGGTGAAGTCCCAACCACATCTTGAAAATTCAGTGCTTAGAAGGCCGTAGTCAATATTCTTATAATCTCTATATTCAATGAAATTTTCAGTATAGTCCATCATTATATCATATGTCAAGAAAATAAGGTCATGTTTTGAGAAAACTGGTGCGGAGACCTGGTCAAAGAATACAGCTTTTTTTGAATCGCTAACAAAGAATACGTCAAGAAGTGAGTCGCTTGTACTTGTATAATGGGTAGGTACCACTGAGTTTACTAACCTAAGTCCAAGTGCTCCAAAAGAGTCTGGTAGTTGTCTGTCAGAAAGCATGTTGTTGTTTAGGTCGCCTGATAAAACAACGTGAACATAATCTAGTGTCAAAGTAAAGAGTAAAATAGTTAAGTCAGTATAGTCAATATTTCTATTTGGTCGATAAACACACCCTATCAAAATCTTGTTAGATACTCTGGTACCAATCTCGACAAAAATATATTCCATTGCGCATCCATATTTGAAGCTCTTCTACGGTCCTTGGCTTGTTAACGTAAACCTTTGACTTCAAATATCCCCACAAGAAGAAGTCAGGTCAGAAGAAATCACCACTTTTCGACATCAAACGGCCCGGAAACAATTTCTTAAGAAAATCTATTGTTATGCGACTTGTGTGCGGTGGAGCGCCGTCTTGTTGAAACCAGAACTGCCTCATACGCTTTCGACGAATAATTGGCATCACAAAATTGGTCATCATGTCGCGATAACGCTCCTGGTTGATGGTAACAGCATGGCCATTTTCATTTTGGAAGAAAAACGGCCCAATGACCGTTTTCGCACTAACGCTGCACCAAACTGTGACTTTTTCGTCATGAAGAGGCACTTCTTGAATCTCCTGAGGATTTTCAGTGGTGTAAATACGGCAATTTTGCTAATTTACGGTCCCATTTCACACATTTCGGTCACATTTTTTAATTTTTTAAAAGCACGTTGAGTTTTTACAATTGACTTGTTCTGTTGAATGTAAATTTCAACTATTTCAGAGCGCTCGCGTGGCGTGTATAGTTCCATGGTAAAAATCTGCTTGGACTGACGCTTCAAACGCGGTATGTCATTAAGCGATCTGACATCTCTGTCAAAAGTTATGGCGTTGCCAGATGGGTCCGTCGAATATGGGCAACCCTGTAGCATATGCGGACTTTGAAGCGTCACAATAATATGAAGTTCAATGTCACACTTATCAATTGGAAGTTTTGTCATTTGTCGTGGAACTGTAAATTCACTTATCCTTGTCAATTTGGAACATAAGTCTTTCCATATTTCATGACAGTCATCTGTTATTAATTCGTCCCAACCAATTCCACTGTCCCAGATAAAGTGTAACAGAATTTTATTGGTGATCAGTAAATTCGTGAGAAGTCCAAGAGGATCGAAGATTGACATAGTCATCTTAAGTACTTCTCGTTTGGTCGGTCGTTTCACCAAATTTAAGATGTCCTCATGTGACTTTTTGAATTTTAAATTGAATGCGAAGTTCTCCTTTCTAAAATCCCACATCAGTCCTAGGATACGTTCTTCTGTTGCATTTTTAATTTGTTTTGTGTCCAACAGTTGACTGTTTTAATTTTTTTTTTTTTTTTTTTTTTTACCCTGTTTCCATTAAAAATGGGAAAAGGGGGATCATGAAGTTGTGCAAATATATGTAACAGCCAGAAGGAAGCACCTCCGACCCCATAAAGTATATATATTCTTGATCAGCATCAACAGCCGAGTCGATTTAGACATGTCCGTCTGTCTGTCTGTATGAACGCGTCGATCTCAGAGACTGTAACAGATAGAGCCACAATTTTTGGCATGTATGTGTATACTGTACCCACATCGTGTTTGTTTCAGATTTGGAAAATTTCTACTCCTCCATCTTTTAACAGCGAAAAACTGTCTCTCTCTCTGTATGAACGCGTTGATCTCAGAGACTATAAGAGGTAGAGCCACAAATTTTTGCATGAATGTAGGTGTATACTGTACCCAGATCAAGTTTGCTCCAGATTTGCCAAATTCCTCCTGAATCTGAAACAAACTCGATGTGGGTACAGTATACACCTACATACGTGCCAAAAATTGTGGCTCTATCTGTTACAGTCTCTGAGATCGACGCGTTCATACAAACAGACAGACGGACAGACGGACGGACGGACAGACGGACATGGCTAAATCGACTCGGCTGTTGATGCTGATCAAGAATATATATACTTTATGCGGTCGGAGGTGCTTCCTTCTAGCTGTTACATACATTTGCACAACTTCATGATCCCCTTTTTCCCATTTTTTACTGAGTTTTGCTTTAAATAGCGATGCGCTTGTAACAGACTTTATATATATAAATAATAAATAAAGAACTGCGGGTCAGAGCTAGCAAGATTAGTTTTTATTGATATTATATTATTAGTCCTCATTGATGCACTAAAGCTTAGCATAGAGTATAAGTAAGAAGGTTTTTTCGTATATATAATTTTGTGTAGCATCGTCAAAGCTCTCAGATTTATATACGATTTTAGACTAAGGTCAAAAAGTTTGATTGCATGTTCCGTAATATGACTTCGTGGTTTTATGTTGATTGACATTGATTTTTTTAAAACTAGTGGCATCACATTTCCCAAAGACCTCTACTCCATAAAATAAAGAGGGCATCAAGTAAGATTTTGCAATCAAAAGTCTAATATGTTGGGGTAGGCACAGCTTCGTTAAATTCAGGTTTCTTAACATTCCATAAGTTTTTCCAACTGCTTGAGTAACATGATTACACCATGACAGTGTTCCATTAAAAGTAAAGCCAAGATTGACAGCATGCAACATATTTAATTTCACTTGTGTTTATTCTTAGCTTTGGGAAGTGATCAGTATTCAGTTTTTTCTTATATATTACTAGGCATTTCGATTTTAAGGGATTAAGTCGAAGTCCATTTTCTCTGCCCATTTGTTTATAACTAAAAGCTCACTATTACATACATTTATACTTTCACTAATTCTATTTAACGGACAACTAACATACATTGGAACATCGTCAGCATACATATGGACTTCACTTTTTGACAATACACTGGGAAGATCATTTACATACAAAGTAAACAGCAGTGGCCCAAGGACGGACCCTTGAGGAACACCGCTCTAAGTCACAAGAAAAGTTGAAAAGTCAGATGATGTTACTACCGCTTGACTACGATTACTAAGATAGGAGGAGAGAAGTTTGAGTGAAGTATTAGAGAAGTTGTATAGTTTTGCCAACTTTGTACAGAGTATTTCATGGTTCACTGTGTCAAACGCTTTACTGAAGTCAAGTAGAGTGAGAAAAGTGACTTCCCATTGTCCGTCTGTTTCCTAATGTCTTCACTTATTTTTAATATCGCTGTGGTACTACTCCGGCCACTGCGAAACCCGGACTGATTATTATTCAGCAAATCATTTGCAGCAAGAAATCGTTTTATTTGGTTTGCCATGAGTTG
Source organism: Lordiphosa stackelbergi (assembly GCA_018904235.1). NCBI lineage: Eukaryota > Metazoa > Arthropoda > Insecta > Diptera > Drosophilidae > Lordiphosa > Lordiphosa stackelbergi. The sequence goes on along the minus strand of JAEIFU010000258.1, from coordinate 144,928 downwards.
CTCAAATGCTTTTGATAAATAAGGAACAATAGCAATAGGTCGGTACTCAGTTTTTGATTTTGATGATCGGGAATTATTTTCGTGATTTTCCACATTTCTGGGAAGGTTGAATGAGTGAAAGCTGTATTAAAAATATATGTAATTAGTGGCAGGATCTGAGGTAACAATATTTTAAGAAATTTTGGATTAATATTATCAAGGCCTTCTGCGTTTGATTTTATCTTAAGAATTGCTTCCAGTACATCACATTGGTCAACGCTAAAACTAGTATCACAGTTGTTAGTAAGTTGCACAGCATTTAAGTAGGTGTTACATGTTACATCAGGTACACAGACATTCACAAAACAGTAATTCAGATTATATACATCAATGTCAAGTTTATTGCAGGTACTTTGTTTGCTTCCTATGCCCAGTTTTGTTATTTCAGACCACGTTTGCTTGGTTGTAATTGCTTCATGGAATTTGGAGCAGTAATATATAGGCTTGGCAGACGCAATCATGTTACTGGCAGTACGTCTTAATAATTTGTATTGCACGTTGGTCAGTTCAGTACGATATCTTCTCCATTTAAGATAGGCCTGGTTTCTTTTTTGTATTGCAGATTTAATTGACTTGTCAAACCACAGTGGTTGACTTGGCTTTATAACTTTTCTCCGCATAGGAACAGTTTTGTCATACAGGTACATTACAGCCGATTGCAGTTTTTCAAGTTGTGAATTTACGGTGGGCAAGGAGTAAATGTCATTCCAGTTTCGTCAATATGTAATGCTAAGTCATATGTCATAAATATTAAGTCATGTCTTGAAAATACAGGCGAATACAAGAATACATCTAGCAAGGTGTTAGAGGTCTTAGTGAAGTGTGTTGCTTGGGTGGAGTTAACTAGTTTCATTCCTAGTGATGACATGTCGTCAGATAGATGATACTCACTCAACATGTTACTGTTAAGGTCTCCTCCTACAATTATGTCAGTGTATTGCAAGCTTAACTCAGAAATAAGGCTAATTAATTCGTTATATTCAGTATTACGATGCGGTCTATATAGGCAGCCAACAAGGGTCTTTGTCAAATTATTACGATTACTAATTTTAAGAAAAAGATATTCAATTGCACTGCCGACGGGTTGCTTACAAATTAACTTAGCCCTTAGTTTTCTATTTATATAAATTGCAACTCCCCCTCCATGGCCTTCACGATCAGAACGAAACAGGTCATATCCATCACAAACAACAAGGGAATCCGACATACTGGACATAAACCAAGTTTCAGAAACAAATACAATATCAACATTTGAGTTCACAAACATATATCTGAATTCATCAATTTTCTTTGCTAAGCTCTGTGCATTAATATGACAAATTTTAAGACCAACTTTTTGGTTACTAAGAACTCTAATCATTGCTTTTTTATTCGTGGCGAATTCCGAAAGCTTGTCCACAGTTTCAACACATACATACTCCGATTTGTTTATTCCGCGAACATGTACTAGGCCACGCCTCGAGAACACAGCTGGGAGCAACTTAAGCTTTTTCAGTCTCATCGCCTCTTTAAAGATCAAATAGTTATCCCTCGTCAGTTGCTCATTGATATAGAAAGGTGTTGCTACGTCAAAGCCCAATTGCTTAAGATTTAGGGGCTGCTTCACCTCCCGCCGGTATGACCCAATGGCACGCAATAAAATTATTTTATCGCGCACGTGCTCCAGTTTCAGCATTATCACCGGATCCACGGTGTTGTTCGGATTTTTGGTCCTAATCCGATATATACCTGCGCTCCTTAGCGCCGGGGTGATGCCTAGCGAAAAGCGCAGATTGTGGAACTGGGTCTTGAGGTTCTCACCTTCGACGAGCGGAACACCATGGATGCGCAAGTCGGTGGCTATTTCAGCATTGGCTTGGACGGCTAACGTACGCTGCAGCTTACCTTCCAAGTCAACCACCTTGGCTTGTAAGTCACCAACCTTGGCGGCTAGCTCCCTGTGCTCGGAAACTTCTCCCTTCAGCTGCTGCACACGATCGGAGAGTCATTTAGTCTTGTCAAGACGTCATTTGAATTGGACACCCAGTTACACATATCGAACCCAGCTTGTTTGTGAATATATGTAACCTCATTTATCAACTTAACTGCGCTGTCTACGTCAGACGCTCCTCCCAAGTAATCATCCATATAATGATTGTTGACTACATCATTACTGGCTTTGGGAAATTGGTCTTTGAAATCTATAGCATTGCGATTTCTTGTTTCTTGAGCCTAGATTTCATTAACGTCTGGTTCAGTGTCTCGAGTTGATCCTCTCCAAAGAATTCTTTGGCCATGTCTGTCTTCCTGACGGACTAGTATCTGTAGAAACATCTCCTTTATGTCCCCAACAAAAACTACGTTATGTTCCCGAAAGTTCAATTATACGGAAACAAGTTGGTTGTACAAATCTGGTCCTGTTAATAGAAAGTCGTTTAAGCAATATCCATGAGACTTGGATGCTGCATCAAACACGATCCGTAGCTCGTCTGGCTTGTTGCTATTAACAACACCGAAATGAGGAAGATAGTATGTAAAAGGCGTTTCTGTCGCTATCTCTTCTGGATTTAGTTTTCGCAAATATCCTTTACATACGTACGAGTTTATCATTGTCTGCGTATTCCCTGTCTTTATTAAGCTTTCGCTCTAAATGAATCAGTCTGTTATATGCATTATTATAACTTTCTGGCAGTTTTTCCTGTTCACCTTTCCAAAAAAGGCCACATTCGAATCGATTTCCTTTCCTTTTTAGAGTGGAATCAAGTATTTCCAGAAACTTTTTGTCGTCTAGTGAATTCGGATTGTATTTTGAAGTGGTCAATTCATTTTCTAAGGCCCAGTAAGATTTCACAAGATCTTGTAATACATTTAGGTCGTCCTTGTCATTTAATGTTTCGACACAATTTTTGATGTGAAAGGAGATTGTCTTGAACTTGTTGATGAGTCTATAATGCCATGAACCACCTAGCCTAATGAAGTCTTACTAGCAACTGGTCCCTGAAATGATTCGTATTTTAGTTTTCGAGTACCAATAACTGACCAATTATCCTGTCCAATTAGGAGTTTGGGTTGTGCATCTTCGTATGAAAGGTCATCAAATGGTTTTAAAAATGTCCATTTGTCAGTCAGTTTGTTGATATTAGGGGTTTGTGTTGGTAGATTAAGACCAGAAATTGTCTTTACTTTTCTTAAAGTGAACGATCTTGAAGATTCACTTTTCCCTTTGACGCAAACACTAACTAATTTTGAATCATTCTGCTCGTGTACCTCATTATTTGTCCATTGCATTCTCAATGGACTTATAGGACCGTCTAATCCTAGTTCATCAGCCATATCTTGATCTAACAGAGATACTGTGAATGCTTCATCCAAAAGAGCGTAGGTTTTCATTGTCTTCTTGGGTCCAATAATTGAAATAGGAATGACTTTTAGGAGTATCTTCCTGTCGTGTAAATTGATGTTACAATTGTTGTCAGTCTGTGTTTGGTTATTCTCCTGTGTCTTTAAACTTTCCCTGATTTCGTTCGGTTTCTTATCCTTATGCAATAATGGGTTATGCGTTTGAGAACAATTATTCAATTTGGAAGACTTCTTTCGCTTGCAGTCTTTCGTCATATGGTTTTTGCCAAGAATTATTGCCAAGAATCCTTAAATTTGTCACACAATTGTATATAATGGTTTGTTTGTTTACAAAAATGGCAATATTTAGATCTATTTTGCTCGTTAGAGTTCACCTGATTTGAAACCGTCAATTTTGATTCTTTTGTCTTTATTAGTCCAAACCCTAACATCTGTGCAGCTTTTGTTTTCTTGCTTAGCCACTTATGCAAAATAATTAACTTTGGTTCGATACTTTTTCTTTCTTGGTAATACTGCATAAAGGCTAATCGCTGTGATAACGGCAATTTATCTAAAATATCCTCAAACAAGATAGGATTTCTAATATGATCGTTCTCTTCAAAGTTCTTTAGTGTACATATTAGATTTGTAAGCATGTCAAACAAACTTATGAGTTTTTCAATTTTGTCATCTTTAATTGGTGGCTGATTTTTAATTTTCTCAATAAAATGTCTGATAATGTGTGTAGGTTGACCAAATCGTTCTTTTAAAGAATTAGTAATGGAATTCACATTTTGTGATAACAATAACAAAGATTGAACAGATTCTTTTGCTCTACCAGTCAATGCTTTTCTTAGTCGGTTTATATTTGCATAGTCGGAAAAGTTACATACATCAGAACTTTTTTTAAACTTTGAATAAAATATTGGCCATTCAAGGGGATCTCCAGAAAATACAGGTAGATCCTGTGCAATGGTTTGTAGGGCCATAAATGTCTCAATAATATTTTTGTTACCAACATTGTCTTGTACCTGATTGTTTTCAAATGGTAAACTTTGTGGCAAACCCACTCACGTGTTCGTCTTGCAGTTTGCAAGTCGATGTCATCAGCATTCTCGTTATCGTCACCTTGGTCGTCAGATTGATCATCTTCCACTTGGTCGTTGTCAGATCGGTCGGTGTCTCCGTAGTCTTTAGATTGTTCCTCCAATTCAGCTATTTTCAGTTGTCGCTGTATTTCATTCTGCTTCTGCTGAAATTCCAGTTTTTGCTGCGTCTTCAAGAACTCCATTTCAATTTTAAGCTTTTGAACCTTTGTCCATTTTCGCGAGCGCTGTGATCCAAATTTTGATAGTGTCTTCTTTTTTGTGTGTGATGGTGTCTCCATTTCACTTTGTGTAGGTGTCTCCTTTTTATTGCGTAATGGTGTCTCCGTTTTACTTTGTGTAGATGTCTCCTTTTTATTTTGTATTGGTGTCCCCGTTACATCTGCCGATTTTTTGATTTTGGTTAGTGGATATGAAGTCGATGCATTTCCTTGTGCGTTGATTACAGTTTTTTCCAACTGTTCGGCGATTTCATGATCAAATCCACTAGCTAAGTTTTCATAATCATCGTCTTTTGTCGATTGCAGACTTTTGTCCTTTTTTGCGTCCATTTTTGCTGTCGATTTTTTATTGCGCAGTAGCATAATCCAGAATATTAAAGTCAGAAATTTGCTATGTACAGTTGTCGGTTGAGTGTGTATAAGTAAAATACCCACCCGACCAAAAGTTCGCCCGCGAATTCGCGCGCGAACCTGAAAGCGAATAAAAAACGAACAAAACCTTCGTTTACGAATTCGCCAAACGTTCGTTTATGATACTTGTGTCGCTCAGTTTGTGGCAGGCAAACATACGTACGCGAACATTCGCATGCGAATTCGCTCGCGAATGTTGACTCGAACGTTTTACGAGTTTCATTTTCACTCGCTCCGAAAATTTTTGTGTACAATAAAGCTCGAATTAATTGTAATTTTTTACAATAGTATTTATTTAAATTCATCGCTTTGGCTCCCATTGCAGCTTCTTCTAGGCATTTCTTTGTGTAAAAGCGGTTGCTTCCTTTTGATTGGCCTGATTTAATCAATAAGCAATTAACAAATAAGCAACAGCACTTTGGACAATACAATCATGAACTTTAGACCAGATAAAACAATAATTGTTTAATTTTTTACCGATTAATTAATTGATTTTTAATTGATTAATTGTTTCTCTTCTTCTTCTTCTTGATTGGCCCGATGCATGCATCACAACCGTTCGACGGTCTCGGCCGCTGCAACAATGTCCGCCAGTCGCTTCTGCTCCGTGCGAGCTGGGACCAGTTGGTCACACCAAGCTTGGCAATGTCTGCCCGAACCTGGTCATCCCATCTTAGTCGAGGTCTCCCCCGCCTGCCTCTTCCTCCATAGTCAGCCGCCTTCGAATAATAAGCTTTCCTTACTGGAGCTTCTTCGTCCATCCTGGTGACATGTCCTAACCAGCGCAGCCGCTGTTGCTTTATGCGCTTGACCAGACAGGTGTCCCCATAGAGCTCATACAGTTCGTCATTATTTCGAATGCGGAAATCATCGCCAACTTTTAAAGGTCCATAAATCCTCCGAAGAATCTTTCGTTCAAACACGCCAATCGCCGCTTCATCCGCTGCTGTCATTGTCCATGCTTCTGCGCCGTATTGCAGGACTGGGATGATAAGCGACTTGTATAGGGCTAATTTTGTTCTTCGCTTGAGGTCTCTGCTCTTGAGCTCCCTACTTAGCCCGTAGTAGCATCGGTTTGCAAGAGTGATCCTTCGTCGGATTTCCAGACTGATGTTGTTGTCGCTGGTTATCGTCGTGCCGAGGTAAACGAAATCCTCTACAACTTTAAAGTTGTATTCTCCCATTGTAACAGATTGTCCAAGACGCAAGGACTTTTTGTCCGCGGATACAAGGTATTTCGTCTTGTCCTCATTTACCGCTAAACCCTCTCAATCTCTGAAAACGCCCTGCTTACCGCCCGTTCGTTTTTGCCGATGATGTCGATACATCGGCATATGCGAGTAGCATTAGATCTTTATAAATAAAGGCGCCCGTTCTGTTGGCATGTTGGCACCGGCGCAGTATATATTCCATCAGTAGATTGAAGAAGTCACACGATAAGGTATCGCCCTGCCTAAAACCTCTCTTGGTATCAAATGGTTCGGAAAGGTTCTTTCCTGTGGTGGATTTACCAGGTCTAAAGCCGCACTGATAAGGTCCAATCAGTGTGTTAATAAGTGGGTTAAGACGTTCACAAATAATGCGCGACAGAACCTTATATGCAATGGGAAGGAGACTGATCCCGCGGTAGTTGGCGCAAACTGCAGGGTCTCCTTTTTTAAAGATTGGGCAAAGAACACTTAAATTCCAATCGTCGGGCATGCTTTCGTCAACCCATATACGGCAAAGAAGTTGGTGCATTCACCTTACCAATTCTTCCCCTCCAGCCTTGAACAATTCAGCGGGCAGCTCATCAGCGCCTGGTGATTTATTGTTCTTTAGCCTTTGTATGGCTAAGCAGACTTCCTGTTGGGTCGGCGGGTCTATCTATATGTTGTCGATTGGTGGCATCGCTACTTCTCTAGAGGCGGCATCACATTCGTCATCGCCTCCCAGTAAATTTTTGAGTCTCACTCATGCAGAATAACATCTCGACTTCCTCGCGCATGCGCCTTTCCTGCTCGTTCTTTTTCCTTCTAAAGAGGCGCTTCTGCTCTTTCCTTTTCTCCCGGTATCGCTCCTTAACAGCCCGCGTTGCTCCCGACTGCAGAGTTCTCCTGTAGAATGCGTCTTTCTCTGCAGTAGCAAGTCGGCACTCCTCGTCTTACCAAGTCCGACTTCGAGGGGACTCGGAGTACCCGAGTATCTCCTTGGCAGCCATGCTCATGGAGTGTGATATACGATTCCACTGTTCGCATATATCGGAAGAAGATGGGGAGGTTTCCCTGAGCAGTGGGGCGAGTTTGGCCTTGTAGGCTTCAGATGTCCCTTGTGATTGCAGGTTCTCGACGTTTAGCTTTCGACGTGTGCCAGAGCGTGAGGCATGTGCCACACTGAGCCGCGTGCGTACCTTGGCTGCAACCAGGCAGTGATCCGAGTCTATGTTGGCTCCTCGAATCGCACGCACGTCTAGTACACTCGATGAGTGCCTTCCGTCGATCACAACGTGATCAATCTGTTTTCGTGTTCGTTGATCAGGGGACTTCCAGGTCGCCTTATGGATGTCGAGGTGTTCAAATCTCGTACTACTTATGACCATGTTCCGGCCTGCAGCAAAGTCTATTAGCCTCTCTCCGTTACCGGAGGTTGTTTCATGAAGGCTAAATCGTCCGACTGTAGAACCAAAGACTCCTTCTCTCCCGATTTTTGCGTTAAAATCGACTAGCACGATCTTTATGTCGTGATCGGGGCAGCGCTCGTATAGTTGTTCCAGGCGCTCATAGAATTCGTATTTTGTCGAGGTGTCCTTGTCTTCTGTTGGCGCGTGTGCACAGATAAGTGAAGAATAAGACTAATATTAAAATATTTTGCCTTAAGTCTGAGCGCGGCAAGCCGCTCGTCAACTGGTGTAAAGCTGATGACAGAGTGGCGGTTTCTAACACTCACTGCAAAGCCGCACCCAAACTAGTGCTTGGAAACATACCCGCTGTAGTAAATCTCCCAGGGGGGTGGTGGTTTCTGTTTTTTTCTTTTCTTTTGGTAGCGTTATTATCTTGCTCCCATATCCAATCAATCGCATTTCTTAGAGTGCAGTAACGTCCGATGAGTATTCTTTGAGGACTTTCACCAAGTGCAGTAACGTCCGATGAGTATTCCTTGAGGACTTTCACCAAGTCGCACCAAGTCGATATCATCACCCTCTCCGTTGAAGGTGCGGACATTCCAGGTGCATATCCTCAAATCGTGGTCCTTAAAACGTTTGCGTGAGTCGTCGTCAGAGGTGGTCCGTATCCGAGGCATTGTAGTCGCAGTTTTCATTGGTGGAGATTCTTTTACGGTGGTGGGTACCAAACCCGACGCACTAACCCTAAATATTATACCCTGTAGGGAAGGGCGGGTCGCCGCTCACGTTAGCCACTGTAGTTTTGGTTTATTTTCTACCTGCTGCAGAGAGAAGCAAGATAAAAGGGAACTCACAAAGAGTTTCGCTAAAACTAAACAAAATACGAATAAAAGTCTTCGCGGAACTTTCGCTTGAAGCGAACCTTCGCTTGTGTGTCGGGTGGGTACATGTACATGCTGCACAAGCGTTTTGTCTGTGTGTGTATGTGTAGCCGTGTCAAGCTACATACATACATGTGTATACGCGTCTGATGAAATACGCACACTTCTGGTCAAATACGCAATTCCGTTGTTGTCGTTGTTGAAGATGAAGTTCTTGGAATTTTACGATGTCGCCTTTCGAAGGACCATTAATGTTGTGTCACACACACACCTGTAAATATATGTTGTAATTATCCGGTTCGATAGACCAATTCCAATTGTTTCTTCTTCGTCGTTTGTGTAATTTTTCTTTATTAAAACAACAACTTAAAACTATAACTTAAACAATTTAACTTCAATGGCGTTCAGCCTTATTTTTGTTCGTCATCATGTACTGTCTGTACACTTTGAAGCTTCGTGCTCGACTCTTCGTGGTACACTTCAAGTGTTACCGTCTTGGGCATCTCACAAAATACCAAATTCTATTATTATAGGGCTGCCAATTCAGCTTACTAATACGTTAATATTCAAATATTAAAAATTAAAAAAATATAACTGTTTAATTCACAACAGTATGCCCTGTAGAAACATTACAGCAGGCTAGTAATATGTATAGAGTTTAAGAAAATTTTCAACAAAACTTATTACTACTTTGGGGCAGCAATAAAATAATAAATAATAAATGTTTTGATACAATGTAAAAAATCGTACAATTGTTTGCGATTGATTATTTCAAAGTAAAGGAGTAGTATTTTCCAAAATTATCAAAGAGAGTCAAAACTAAAATATCAGTTCCCCACAAAATGCGTCTAAAAAGAGTCAAAAAACTATTTTTTTTAACTTAAGGCTCAAATTACTAATAAACTCGACGACAATCAAAAAATCAAATCATCTAGAATCACCACCATCCCTTCAATATACTGGTATAAGTCTAATTTTCTTGACTTGTCTTATTAAACTCTCCTTTTTCATTTCGGTTAAGTGGGAGACTAATAACTAAAATAAAGCAATGCAACTCGCTTGCGTTCAGAATAATCATAGAAAACAAAGTTCGCGATCTCTGAGTTGCATGCTCTCACTACTGGCCGTTCCTTGTATTATTAAATCATGGCAAACTCTGACAGCAAATAGAATAGAGCAATGCAACTCGCTTCGCTCAAAGCTTTCACTATGGCATCTTCTCGCTTTGCTCATAGAAAGATATATTATCGTTTCTCGCGTAGCATCGCTTCTCGCGCGCACTCTGACATCAGCCTTAGATTTTGAAAAGGCCTTTGACACTCTGTGGTCAAACGGCCTGATCTATAAGATAAATAATCTATTTAGGTTCAATCCCAACACTACACGTATCATACAAAATTATCTGTTTCAGCGGTCCTTCTACGTCTGCAGCCCCGATGGCTCAGAATGTTCGCTCACGCGAGAAATCTCAGCAGAAGTCCCTCAGGGATCACTGCTAGCCCCTAATTTGTACAAAATATATTTAGCCGACCTTCCGGATTTTGAAAGAGATCCAAGGTCTTCCTCAACTGCGCAAATCCAGATGTTGATTTAAGCAGATGATATCCTTCTCCTGGCATCCGGAGCACGGATTGCCAGTGCAGAAACAGATCTAAATAATTATTTAGACGTCCTATGCGAATACTTCGCTATGTGGCGTCTGAAATTAAATGCAAATAAATGCGAAGGCTGCATATTTCGAGGTCCGGTTCGATCGGACATATATCGTAATGCACGTCACTTTAATCCGAAAAGTTATATAAATGTTAGGACCCCGATAGCAATAAAGTCCGAAATAAAGTATCTAGGTGTCATATATGACCAGAAGTTAAACTTCAAGAGTCATATAGAGCATATCCTTAGCTAGAGCTAAGATCCAACTTAGCCACATTAGCCATATATTCAGGACTTTGGCAGAAAGCCCGACCGTCCCAAGGCCTGAACTTATAAGGACATGCTCCCTTGTGTACAAGAAATTAGTACAACCAATACTAGTTCAGGCGTTGACGTACAATGCGCAGTACGTTCAAGTGGCCCATGCGACACCAAGCCACGGCTTGTTACGCGCGAACCCTAGACAAAATAGTAGGACAAAATAGTAACCGAACCGACCGAGAGGCGGAGACACTAACATGTGACACGTAATCGCGGAGGAAAAACATAAAGTAATATCAACTACGGGTTAAATAGGTTAAAATAGTTGTTTTTAAAGCAGGAAGGGAAGCTTCCGAGTTGATTACACGGTAGAGTTTATTGTAATCAGCACAGAGAACACGAAACGGTTCATGCAAAGCATAGTTAGTGGTACAACGATTTAGTGATAGGGGTATAAAATTGCGAGTCGGTCTAATAGGAACGTTGAGGTTAATTTGGCCAACCAACTCAGATGAGTCGATTTCACCATTAATTAATCTATGTATAAATATTACACCAAGCATAACTCTACGGTTAATGAGGGAGGGAACGTTAATCAAAAGTAGCCTACTAGAGTATGATGGTAAACGGACCTCAGGATTCCAGTTTAAGCCACGAAGAGCAAACAACAAAAACTGCTTTTGCACAGATTCAATTCTATCTTGATGGGTCGAATATTGCGGAGACCACACACAGGATCCGTACTCGAGTATAGGACGGACAAGAGAAATGTACAAAATTTTCGTTGTATACGGATCATCAAATTCTTTCGACCAGCGCTTAATAAACCCAAGAGTACTCCTGGCCTTACAAACAGTAGCCGTTATATGAGAGTCAAATTTAAGTCGGTGATCAAGGATTACACCAAGATCATTTACCTCATTGACTGTATCATTCAAACACTCTAGTGGGACATTATTAATCATATAAGAAAAGAATTGTGGTGAGCTTCTGTAAAATGTCATAACCTTACACTTGGAACTGTTAAGGTTTAATAGATTATCTTTACACCAAGACTGAAATGCATCCAAGTCAGCTTGCAAATTAAAGCGGGAAACCAAATTATTATATGTTAAACATAGTTTCACATCATCGGCGTACATAAGCACACGAGAGTGAGTCAAGACTGACGGGAGATCATTTATGAAGAGTGTAAAAAGCAATGGACCCAAGTGACTACCTTGGGGTACACCAGAGGTAACCTGGATTGGGTGGGAATACGAATTACAGAAAAGAACTTTTTGTGTTCTAAAACTAAGGTAATCAGAGATCCAAATAAGAAGGTTAGTTGGAAAACCAATTAAACTCAGTTTGTGAAGCAGCAAGGAATGATTGACAGAGTCAAAAGCCTTACTAAAATCAGTATAAATCACATCAGTTTGCATATTACATAAGAATCCTTTGATCACTAATGATGTAAGCTCTAATAAGTTAGTTGTAGTGGATCGACGCTTCACAAAGCCGTGTTGATAGGGTGAAATAATGGAACTGCATAAATGCTGCAATTGAGATGTCATAATTCTCTCAAAAGCTTTCGGAATTGCAGATAACTTTGAAATACCTCTATAATTCTCAACATCAGACTTATTACCTTTTTTATGGAGAGGAATGATAAAAGATTCCTTCCATAACATAGGGAAAGTGGATGATTCCAATGACAATTCGAATAATTTATAAATAGGCTTACAAAGTGCATCAGCGCAAAACCTAAGTACACAACCAGGTACTCCGTCGGGTCCCGGTGCATAGACAGGTTTTACAGAGTTAAGATCACAAAGGAGAGAGCTTTCAGTTATCACAGGGCTAAAAATACAATTAGACTTATTCAGCCGATAAGGGTATGGTTGATTAGCAGGAAAGCTAGTGGACGAGTAGGTTGACGTAAAAAACTCCGCAAATAGATCGGCTATGGCCTGATCGGTGTTCGCTTTCATATTACCATAACGCACAGATGAGGGGATAGTGGAAGATTTGCGTTTAGAATTAACAAACGAATAAAACTGCTTAGGATTTTGCGAGAATTGCAGCCTGCAACGGTTCAGATAGTCGTTATAACATTGTGCATTAAGCACATTAAATCTAGAACGAACATCAACATATCGAGAGAAATCAGATGATTTTTTTGAAATCTTATACTTTTTGAAGTACCTTGACTTCTTGTTTTTTAAATTAATTAGTTCTCTTGTGAACCAAGGCTGCCTATCTGAACAGCGAGGGAGCTCAAGTGGAACACAAACATCAAAAAGCGAATACAAGGTTTCATAAAAAAGTTTTATGGCGACATCAATATCTGTACAATTGTACAATTGAGACCAATCGGTTTCAAAAATTAAATCACTGAGTTTCAAAAAATCTGCTTTTTGAAAACAGCGTGTTTTAGCCGTCGAATTTCCAGAAGCAGAGCACACACAAGAAGGCAAATCGATAGTAAGTTCAACTGTAGGATGAAAGGGGTCCTCAGGAAACACCAATGGGTCGATTCTAGATGCAACATTGCCGGGAGGATCCAACAGAAAGATTAAATCAAGAGCTCTGTTTGTCGAGTTCCGAATAGGATTGACTTGTGACAACGACAACTCATAAAGTCCATCGATAAAATCATGGGATTTCGATGGAAAAAGTGCATTAGATTCATCATTCGTGGACCACATTACTTCCGGCAAGTTGAAATCACCAAGAACAACCAAAAGGTCACTGTTTAATAGTAATCGAGAGACCGACTCGATGGCAGAAAGGTGAGATGAGTAAACTGTGGCATCAGAACGAGGAGGAATATAGGAGCAAGTAATAAAAACGGAAAAAGTAGAAAAAGTTATTTTAACACTTATTAACTCGATGTCAAGGGGAATCAAAGTATCTGTCAACTCTGACGAGAGGACGGAATCTACAGCAATTAAAACCCCTCCTCCAACGCGAGAAAAGCGATCGCGTCTATAAGTGGTGTATTTAGCGGGAAAAATTGTGGAATCTGAGATGTCCGATTTAAACCACGTCTCAGTAAAAAAAAAAAAAAAAAAAAAAAAAAAATAAAAAGCTTTTTCCAATTTCGAACGTTTTCAAAAAGTAAAAACGAAACGAAAACGAACGTTTTACTCTTTGCTGTTCCCAATTCCGAACGATTTGGTTTCGTTTTGACTTTTCGAACTCGGTTTCGAAGTCGCTTTCATAAACAGCTGGCTGGCTGGCCTGCGCGCGTGTTTGTGTATATCGACAGCAGCCAGAGTTGTCATCATCTCTATAATTTTTATTTGCAAAGCTCTTATTTACATATTAAGTCAATTTATTTTTATTTAAAACAGTATTTAATTATTACATTTAAATTTGTGATATCAAATATGGTTAAAATACAACTAAACTAACTAAGAAAAGTGCTGTGCAAATACATTAATTTATATGAAGCAACCCTAGCAGCTATCGATTGACGGATGAAATAGACAAAAAAGTAAAGTGGAATTCAGAACAGCTCGGTTTGAAAACGACCGCTCGGTTTTGCTTTTTACGCAGTATTTTATAGATGTTTATAAAAGAATGATTATATACACTTAAACTGTAAACATTTTAAGTAGTGATGCTAAACGATTTAAAAAATAATTAACATTATTAAATTGATTAGTTTATAATTTTTGTGATTTATTTGAATGCTTTTAATAGCAATTACTTTTCATTCCGCTGACTCTGCAGCACAACTTTTGAAAACGACAATTCTGGTCGATTTGCGGAATTCAGAACAGCAATCAACTCGATTTGCGACAATTCCACTCGTTTTCGGAATTCGGAACAGGCCTGATTCTGTCAACAAACAGTTTTGCTAATTTAGAATTAAGACCACGGACATTTTGATAAGCAAGCATTTTCTTTCTTCCCCTTTTCAGCTTTCTCTTTCTATTTTCAGCTTTTTTCTCTCTCTTTCTTTTTAGTTATTAGTTTTCGTAGGTTGTTTCTTAGTTTTAGTTAAAAACCAAAAATCTTTATTGTAATGCAGGTTTTTACCCGGATTGTGGGTTTTCCTGTAATATAAGCTTACATTTGAAATGTTAATTTTCTTTTTAGATATAAACTTTGTAATTAACCCCTATTGCCTTCGTCCTCATTAAGCACTTGGTGCCCTGGACAATATCTTGGAGTAGTCGCCCAAGGCTAATACATAACTTAGGTATAATAAGCATGTGTTATCTATAAGTTGTTTCTAGACAATTAATAGCATAAAAAAAAAAAACAAACAATTGCGGGGCTTTTAGTGATGAGCCTGGGGAGCGCTTTCATTAGGATTTTGCCATGAATGATAGACGATATCAGGGCAAGTGGAATGTTTGAATGTTAGCGGATTAGCGCTGCAATGATTATCGAGAAAGTACGGAGGCAGTACACTAGAGGGCAGCGAAAAAATAACGACGAAATCACTAATAAAAACATAAGCTATAGTAAATATTCGGTATATCAATATAAAAATCTTCAGGAAACCATCATTTTACAGAATTCCCTATGCTTTTCATTACTTGTTAATTGGATTGCACAGTGGTTGTGTCCATAGGCCAAAAATCAAAAAATCGATCACAGAATAATTGAACAAAATGTAGACAAATTGTCACTTAAACGTCCAATCTTCTTAATGGCAATCCGGTTTTGTCTGGAAACCTAACGGGACTTTAAAAAAATTGACTTGAAAGCGTGAGCACTTCTTCAATTTTGCGATACAGCTGCACGCAGGGCGATTATTTCACAACAAAAGCGAAATTCAAAGTGGTCAGTCGACTAATTACGTTCTCGAAATTTAATTATTTTTAATGGATTTTGAAGTTAAAGGTTTTTATTTTAAGTTCCTATATAAATAAAAGCCAACTTGTGTTGTATTAATTTTGAAATTTCTGCATTGGTTTATTCTGTTTTTTAACATTTTTTGTGCGTCTTTATAATGTTTACTTAAGGTTTTAGCTGTGTTCTCCCAAGATCCCCCCGTTCATTTCTTTTTCAGTGGATTTGTGCGTGTCTTTTTTTTCTTCAAGGTCAATTTTGCCTTCCGAAGCAGCTGCTTTTCCTTGTAGTTGTGCTGTATCTTAGTGTTCGTCATTCGTGTTGAGTGTTCTTATTAAGTTTAAATTCAAATTTTGATTGCACTTTCTCTTCTTCGGTTTCATTTTGGTAGGCGACTCGTTTCAGTGTGTATTTGCACTCTTCTATATTTTCAAATGTTGGTGCACAGAAATGGGCACCGTATGGGTACAGTATTGAAAATATCGGCTACATGCCCGAGATGAGCGAGGTTACAAAATGTATTGGATACATATGTAAAAAAAAACTATGCATTTTGGATTCAATCCAAACGTAAAAAAAGATCAGTTCTTGAATATCAATCCAATTGTCTTAATGAAAATTAAACAGCTTCAATAAAGCGCACCCCTCTCAGCGCAACTGTCTCAAGAAATGGTAAAGAGACCTCAGCGTGGACGTCCGAAAGTAGATTTTAGTGAGTCATCAAAGAGAACAAAGCGACGAAGAATTGCTGAGCTTTCGAAAACCGATGAATCTGCTGCTTGTGCTTTACGATCGTGGAACATTCCAACAAATCAATAGTGCCAAAGCTAACATCGATGAGGTCTTATCGTTTCTCATAGAGACAAACATAAGCAAACATCAATATATGGTTATTCGCAGCTATATAAATTCTAAGGCTAATGTCAGAGTGCGCGCGAAAAGCGATGCTACGCGAGAAGCGATAATATTTCTTGCTATGGGCAATGCGATAAGATGACATAGTGAAAGCATAGAGCGAAGCGAGTTGCACTGATTAATTTTAATTTGCTGTCAGAATTTACCATGATTTAATAATACAAGGAGAAGACAGTAGTCAGAGAGCGCGATCCGTGATTATTGTGAGCGCAGTTCCTTGAGAGCAGCGAGTTGCATTGCTTTATTTCAGTTATTAGTGAGGGCGTAATGAATTCAGACGAAGAATATTTTGCTACAAGAGCAACGATCAATTCTGTTAACAAAAAAAGTGTCCAGTGTCCACCCATTTAAGCGAAATAGAAATAAAAAAAGATAGTTGTAACTAAACTACAAGACAACAAAATTTTACTATTTCCAGTATATTGAAGGTTTGGTGATGATTCAGAATTGGTCCAAAATGTCGAGATTTTTAGTAATATGAGCTTAAAATGGCAAAAAATGCCTTTTTTGACTCTTTTAGGCGTATTTTGTGGGGAACTAAAACTTTTGTTCTGACTTTCTTTGATAAAAGAACACTACTCCTTAACTTTGAAATCAACAATCCCAAACAATTCTACGAATTTTTGATTATATTTAAAAAAACAAGTAGTAGTAGATTGCAAAAACGTCGGTCAAATGTTGCTATTAATTTCATATTGTCTGTCAAAAATTAATAATAAAAATAATATGCATGATTTGCAAATAGAAGAAGAAAAAAATGCAACAAAAATTTCGTGCGATCTGAGTCAGTTCAAGCGATAAAGCAGGTTCCAAACTGCTTTCTCGCATCGCTGTCGCTTTATCGCCTGCACTCGCATATCGCTCCGCCTTCACTCTGACACCTTTTGAGCGATTGCATTAAAAAAAGGTTGCAGTGGTTTATCGCTCGTTCTCGCCCAATATTATCACATCGCTTCTCGCGCGCACTCTGACATTAGCCTAAAACGTCCTTCGACCTTTTTCCAAGCTACCAACAATTGTTAAAGGCTAAAGCAACAAGCTATCCCGACAAAATCAA
The DNA here is from genome assembly GCA_018904235.1 of Lordiphosa stackelbergi. NCBI lineage: Eukaryota > Metazoa > Arthropoda > Insecta > Diptera > Drosophilidae > Lordiphosa > Lordiphosa stackelbergi. The sequence goes on along the minus strand of JAEIFU010000258.1, from coordinate 127,673 downwards.
TGTGTTTAAATCACAAGCTGAAGGTTGGTTGATCACACGGCGTCGCGGGTTGTTAAACTTCAGAATGATGTTCTTGACGGCATTGAAGGTGATTGGGTTACTAACCTTATTTTAATTTAAAAAGCGGATGTCGGGAGCAGAAAGCGACAACAAAAAATCATCCTAAACCACACACTTTGTTTGCCTAAATAGCATGTAAATATTTGGCATTAATAGCAGCTAATAGCTCAGCACTGTTAAAGCATAAGCATAATCGTAAGCACGATCAATCTCCAAAGCTTGCATGTAAGCTTTCCTTTATCTTCTTTGCTTAGTCAGTCGCTTGCCTTATCTCAAATCGATCGCTCGCTTACGCCTCTCGCTGCACATAATTAATCATTTGTATATTGCAACAACTTAAGACCAATATAAACCATTGTAAAACAAACATATACTTTGTGCACAATATATTAACAAAATCAAACACATTAAAACCAAACTTATTGAAATTAAACTGAAACCACCCCGCCATTTACTTTTGATTAAACGCTCGCCACAAAACTAATTGTTTAATCCGAAAGGGGATGCAAATCAGTATCTCCCCAAAACATTGGTGACCCCAACGTGATATTGTTTATTAAAAATATAATAAAACGAGAGCGTAAGTTAAAGTCGGCTCTTACCGACTTCGATATACCCGTTACTCATGAAAAAACATGTTTAACGTGTTCCTGCGTTCCTTAGTGTGACCATCCAAAAAGTATGGATCATTTTTTAGGGTGGGAGGGGTGGTAGCGGGGGGGGCTGTGGTTCACTTTTTTGCTCATAACTTGAGAACCGTTAATCCGATCTTTATCATTTCTTTGGCGATTCATTTTGCTAATTACTAACTATCTCTAGAATGTACGAATTGTCTATTTTTAAAACTGTAGGAGATATAACGTTTTTTGCGGGGGCGGGAGGGGGCGTGGCCAAAATTTGAAACAAACTTGATCTGCGTGCAGATAGAAGAAGCATTTGTCCCATACATGTCAAACCTCTATCTCTTACCATCTTTGAGATCTAGGTGTTCATACAGACAGACGGACAGACGGACGGACGGACAGACGGACAAGTCTATATCGTCTCGGCTGTTGATGCTGATCAAGAATATATGATTCCTTCTGCCTGTTACATACATTTGCACGACTTTAGTATACCCTTTTTACCAGGGATGCAAACCACTCGGAAATACGGACTGGTTCGGTTCAGTGGTTCACACATTGTTTGAACCGCCGGTTCGGTTCATTGCATGGTTTTTGGGGCTTACTGAACCGCAGTTTTGGTTCGGTTCGGTTTAATTATTATTCATTTTATTAACTAAAGAAAATATTTTTGATATAAATGTTCAGATTATTCATTAACAAACACTTAGGTTTTCAGTTAATCGGGTATGTTCAAAATTTCGACGGCAATTTCCGTATAAACGTTCTCATTTTGTTTTAAAATCCTACAACTTTACATATCAAGTGACGTTGTTGTGAGTTGTTTGGAAACTTTCACGGTTTGAAATCGACTACTGAAAGCCAAACAGATCAAAATCGACAAATAATTACAATTTTCTTTTGACCTGATGAAGGCATATTTGGCACTTCACATATAAATAAATTTTCAAAACAACAGGGAAAAATCTTAATAATCTTTAGGTAAACGCTAACAATCGATATTTTCCTTTTTTAAGGAATTGAATGAATATCCGTTATGCTTTCATTATCGTGTGGAGTTTTGTTGTGTATTAACATTAAATGAGAATAAATTTTCAAAACAACAGAAAATAATCTTAATAATCTTTAGGTAAACGCTAACAATAGATATTTTTCTTTTTAAGGAATTGAATGAATATCCCTTATGCTTTCATTATCGTTTGAAATTTTGTTGTATACTAACATTAAATGAGATTAAGCTACATTAGGTTAAGGTTTTTTCCAAAGAGTTGACAATTACTGAGCTATGTCGTTCTCCCTTTCATAGTCATTTTCTATTTCAACCCCATCTCAATTAAAGATAAAAAGTTGACGCTTGAGTATTATGTAAGTTGACCCCATAACGGATAATACAATCACGACTTGGCTTATTACAATTTTGGGTCAATTGGTTAGATTAAGGTTGATGTTCTTAGTTTTTTACAACAACACTGCTTTTCCAAGTATTTTCGTAATATTTTAAAGCTAATTGCTGATTTTGCTTGATGATTGCTCACTATTCGCCAGTAACTCAATATCTCGCTAAAGTGAACCGAACCGAACCATTTTATTTTTCGGTTTTTGGTTCGGTTCAACATTTTTGAAAACACACCGGTTCGGTTTATGGTTCGGTTCACGGGCACAAAAAGCGGTTCGGTTCGGTTTAAAACCGGTTCGGTTCAAAACCGGTTTGCATCCCTGCTTTTTACTCTACGAGTAACGGGTATAATTAATTAATTTTTGATTGCGTCTTGTGCATAATTCGGTGCCAAGACCACATACACACACACGCATACTTACATTGGCTTGCTAATTCGAGCGACCAGTGCCTCTAAAACTTTTCGGTGTTACAGTTGGTTTGTGCTCGCGAATATATACATAAAGGTGGTGTGACATTGCGGACATTAGGTCATTGGCCCATAGTCACTGCTTAACTTTGATTTTCGTTCCCTTTTGTGCTGATAATTTTGGTGTTTGAGTGAGAGGCATTGCAGTTGAATTCTTTGAACATTCAATTTGAATAAAAATTAAAATGTCGGAACTGGATTTTTACAAGGCCAAGACAGAATATCTGTTTCGGCAAATTGAGGCTCAAAATAAATTCTTTGACTCTGAAGGAATCTCGTCATTTGATGAATCGGATTTAGAAGTGCGAATCGAAGGCCTTAATCGCATGTATGCCGATTTTGACTCAGCCCAAACATGACTTGAAAAATTGAACCTGTCGGAGCTGACCAGCGATGCGCGGCAAAAGTTTTCGGAGAGCCTATACAAAGCCAAATCAAGGATTACTCGAGCTCTAAATGGTTTACGTGCGCCGTCAATGGTTAACTCAACTGTGCTTCCTAAAGTATCCAAGGCCACAGTAACGTACGTGACGCGCAGCAGTAGGCTGCCTGAATTGCAGCTTCCCAAATTCTCTGGTGCGTACATCGACTGGCCAGATTTTTACGCAATGTTTGAAACTGTGGTCGGCACAAACGATGAAATTAACAATGTGGAAAAGTTCCAGCATCTGCGATCCTGCTTGAGTGGCACTGCCTTGGACACAATACGCTCATTGGAGCCGAAAGATGAGAACTATCAAACTGCAATTGATTTGTTAACGAAACGATTTGATAACAAGCTTTTACATTTCCAGGCACACGTGAGATCCATTTTCAGGCTAAAAGGTGTTGAGAGTGGTTCTGCTGCTGGCTTGCGCGAGTTGAGTGATAAAGTCAACTCTCACTTACGCGCTCTGAAAAACATGGCAGAAATCGAGCAAATTGCAGACGGTTTGCTCATTCATCTAATATCGTCTAAACTGGATCAAAACGCGTTTGAGAAGTGGGTGGAGGCTCTGCGCACGGATGAATTCCCTACATGGACGGATATGTCTTCGTTTTTGGAAAGAAGGTGCCGTATGATGGAGAACGTAGAAAATGCTATGGTAACTAAATCGCATAGCAATCAGGTGGGAAAAACATCCAACAAATCGAATCATACATCACTCATTTTATCATCTAACTCCACACAAATGTGTGTCTGTGTAATGCAAATGGCCACCCAATACTAAAATGCCCTAGATTTTTGGCTCTTAATCCAAATTCTCGATATAAGGAAGCCAAACGTCTTCATCTTTGCTTAAACTGCCTTCGAAAGGGCCATAGTTTGCAGCAGTGCAAGTCTCGGCATTGCCGACACTGCTCTTCAAAACACCATTCCTTGCTACATATGGATTCAGCATCCAATCTCTCCACTTCTCAACCACAGCCAGTTGCTGGCACGCAAACGCATTCTGCGTCCTCCCTCGTCTCTACTACCGTATCCCCAACTCCACCTAAAGCCTCAACAGATCAGGATTACGTGTTGCTCGCTACTGCTATTGTGCAGGTTCAAAGCCGATCTGGAGTATTTATTCCTTGTCGTGCCCTTCTCGATTCGGCATCGCAACTAAATTTCGTAACATCTCGCCTAGCCAACCAACTCCAGCTCAAGTCTCATCGCTCTCATGTTGCCATTTCGGGCATAGGGAATTCGTCCCCGCAATCAGCTAGCAAATCAATCGAGATTATGGCTCAATCAACAGACGCAAGCTATCGTGCTTCGTTTTCTGCTGTGATAATGCGAACCATCACCGATCAACAGCCTCACTTTGATTTAGACCACAGCGAATGGAGCATTCCTAAAAATATTTTGCTGTCTGATCCTCTCTTCACAAGAGTCAACGGATTGATCTGCTTATTGGTGCTGGAATATTTTTTGATCTTTTGTGTGTTGGCCAAATACGTATTGCCAGTCATTTGCCAACCCTGCAAAAAACTCGGCTTGGCTGGATCGTTTCTGGAGGGCTCTCCAAAGTCAAGAGAAAATACTCCGCTCTTGCTGCATTGACTAAAGAAACACGCGTTCATTCGGAAACTGATGACTTGTCCGTAGTTCTTAAGCTGTTCTGGGAAATTGATAGCTGTTTTGGATCATCTTCTGCGCTTTCGGAAGAGGATATTTTATGCGAACAGCTATTTCAGCAGCATTGCTCGAGGCTTCCGTCTGGTCAATATACAGTTCGCCTTCCAGTCAAAAGCAGCTTGAGTAATCTGGGGGAATCTTACGATCGTGCGTTGAGGCGTTTCAAAAGTCTAGAAAGTAAACTGTCAAAAGGTCCGGAGTTAAAGGCTCAATACTCAGCGTTTATGCAGGAATATCTTGATTTGGGCCACATGTCACTTGCTGATACGCAATGTCAAGCTCCTCAATTCTTTTTGCCCCACCACTGCGTGCAGAAATTAGAAAGCACATCAACCAAACTGCGCGTGGTTTAAGATGGCTCAGCTAAGACCACATCAGGATTTTCACTTAATGATCTTTTGTTCGCCGGCCCATCTATCCAACCAAAGCTATTTAATACGCTGATTCGATTTAGATTCTATAGGATTGCATTATGCGGTGATATATGCAAAATGTACAGATGCGTACGCATGTCTCATCCCGACCAACTTTTTCAATGCATCCTGTGGCGAGATAGTCCTGATGGAGCAATTGAAATTTACAACCTGGATACGGTAACATACGGCACAAAACCAGCCGCATTTTTAGCCATTCGGGCCATGCACCAGCTGTCGTATGACGAAGAGGTTGAGTTCCCGGTTGCAGCCAAAATCGTGAGAAGAGATTTTTACGTAGATGACCTAATCTCAAGAGGCGACACTGTCGAAGAAGTCGCTGAAATTCGTTTGCAGGTTAAGGAGCTTTTACGCAGAGGACATTTTCCAATACGGAAATGGTGCTCCAATGAGCCTGCTGCGCTGGATGGTGAACCTGAATCTGAGCAGGAGAAGTCTATCAAGTTCCACGATGGCACAGATATCACCAAAGCATTGGGCTTTGCCTGGGATACGAAGTCTGACAAGCTGCTATTCCACTTTTCTCGTGCTGTTTCTGAGGGACCCGCCACCAAACGCGCAATATTATCGGCCATCTCCAAATTGTATGACCCTCTTGGATTAATAGGCCCTATTATAACGAGGTTCAAAACTTTTATGCAAGCCTTGTGGAAGGATAAACTCGACTGGGATGAAAGTTTGCCACAGGCACTTCATTCTGTCTGGCTGGAGCACATTTCTCAAATTTGTTCGGTTGCCAGCTTTAAATTTCCTCGCTTTGTTATGCAGCCCAGCGCATCTTGCCAACTTCACGCATTTTGTGATGCAAGTATTTCTGCATATGGAGCTTGCGTTTACGTACGTTCGGAAATTAATGGATCGGTTTCGTCGCAACTTCTCTGCTCCAAATCTTGAGTCGCTCCTCTAAAGGCTCTCACCATTCCTAAGTTGGAATTAGCTCAGAGTTACTATATAATATTGTGCAAACCATCCCCATCTCTTGTACTATTTATTGCTGGTCCGACTCCACCATAGTTCTTGCATGGATGAATCCCGCTGACATCCTCTCTCGTGGATGCCCACCAATCGAGCTCATACACTCAAGTCTGGTGGTGTCAAGGTCCAGCCTTCTTACTTGAGGATGAGTCTTCCTGGCCGACAAGCCCACCAGCTACTCAGGAGTTGCCGGAACGTCGTCGACAGACACTGATTTCAATCCAGCATGCGGATATCTCTAGCACCTGCAAATACCAAAACTCGTTTGGAAAAATGCAGCGTGTTTTTGGATACATCTATCGATTTCTGCTCAGAATACGGGGCCAAGCCGCCTCCAGGGGGCCGCTCACGATCGAGGACATAAAAGGCGGCACTCATCTTCTCGTCAGGAGCATCCAGCTTGTGCATTTTGGGGAGGACTATAAGGCGTTGCAAAGAGGGAGCCAGCTGTCACCTAAGAGCAAGCTTTTATCGCTTCATCCATTTCTGGACACTGGGACTGCTGCGTGTTGGTGGACGCCTGCAGAACTCAAACTTGGATTTCGATGCAAAGCACCCGCTGTTGCTGCCAAAGGGCCACCCGGTGACCATTGCCCTAATCATGCATTTCCACCAAAAGTTCCTGCATGCTGGACCACAATTTCTCCTTTCAGCAATTTACCAAAAATTCTGGCCTATTGGAGGTCGCAAAGCAATCGCAGCCGTTACCAGAAAATGTATCCGATGCTTCAGACTGCGACCCAAAATCTTCGAGCACATTATGGCACCTTTGCCAGCGGATCGGGTCCAACCAAATCGACCGTTTTTGGTCACTGGCATCGACTTTTGTGGACCCTTCTTATGCAAGTCGGAGATAAATGGCAGACCCCCCGGAAAATGCTACATTTCAATATTTATTTGCTTTGCCACCAAGGCAACCCATCTTGAAGTCGTGGAGGATTTGTCGACCGCATCATTCATCGCTGCACTGAAGAGATTTGCCAGTATCAGGGGCAGGCCTAACACCATTTGGTCGGACAACGCAACTAATTTTGTTGGCGCAAGAAATCAGCTGATCGAGCTCAGGCAACTTCTTCTTGGCGATCCTCAGAATGGCGAAATCCTCAACGCTTGTTTGGCCATGGGTATAAAATCGAACTTTATACCGCCGCGCTCGCCACATTTCGGCGGCTTATGGGAGGCCGCAGTGAAGTCGGCCAAATACCATTTTGTGCACGTTGTTGGAGGCCACACGTTCACATTTCACGAGCTGCGAACTTTGGTATGCGAAATCTTCGCAATTTTAAATTCTCGTCCTCTTTGTCCCGTTTCAGAGAACACAGATGATTTAGACGCGCTTACGCCAGGGCACTTCTTAATTGGGTCCTCATTTTGCGCAATAGATGAGCCAGATATCACTCATCTGGAGCCAGATATCACTCATCTGGATATCGTTCGTCATCCCCAAATTTGAAGCTGAACAGCGTTGTGGTGCTCAAAGACGACAACCTTCCACCATGCGACTCGGTCGTGTGGAGAGCATCATCCAAGGAGACAATGGCGTTGTGCGTGTCGCTACAATCCGTACTTCCACTGGACTGGTCAAAAGATGCGTGAACAAAATCGCAGTTCTGCCCCTCGACTCCACTTCGGTTGAAATCCCTGCAGTCTTCAACGGGGGGAGAATGTCGGGAGCAGAAAGCGACAACATAAAATCATCCTAAACCACACACTTTGTTTGCCTAAATAGCATGTAAATATTTTGCATTAATTGCAGCTAATAGCTTAGCACTGTTAAAGCATAAGCATAATTGTAAATTGTAAGCACGATCAATCTCCAAAGTTTGCATGTAAGCTTCTTTGCTTAGTCAGTCGCTTGCCTTATCTCAAATCGATGACAACGCTTACGCCTCTCGCTGCACATAATTAATCATTTGTATATTGCAACAACTTAAAACCAATATAAACCATTGTAAAATAAACATATACTTTGTGCACAATATATTAACAAACAATACATTAAACAACAAACACACTCTCGCCAAAATCAAACACATTAAAACCAAACTCATTGAAATTAAACTGAAACCACCCCGCCTTTTACTTTTGATTAAACGCTCGCCACAAAACTAATTGTTTAATCCGAATCAAATCAGTATCTCCCCAAAACAGCGGATTTGACGGTATTGAGTATTTTTAATGTATTAATAAGAAACTTGGACTAGGATCAAACTTGACAGAATTGTGTGTTAGCATATAATATTGATTAGAAACGAGTTTGGAAGCGAGTGTGTGTCATGGGAGGCACGGTACGAGCGAAGCTCTTTACGTTGATACAACCGACTTAAGTAATGGCAAAAATACACCTTTTGGATTCTGTATAAATAAATTTTATATAATTTTAAAAATAATAGGTCACTGTCAAGTCACTATTAAGTTACTGTTAAGTCACTGTTAATTCATTTTTAAGTCGCTGTTAGGTCACTATTAAGTCACTGTGAAGTCGCTGTTAGGTCACTGTTAAGTCACTGTTAAGTCACTGTTAAGTCACTGTTAAGTCACTGTTAAGTCACTGTTAAGTCACTGTTAAGTCACTGTTAAGTCACTGTTAAGTCACTGTTAAGTCACTGTTAAGTCACTGTTAAGTCTCTCTTAAGTCACTGTTAAGTCACTATTAAGTCACTGTTAAGTCTCTGTTAAGTCTCTGTTAAGTCTCTGTTAAGTCACTGTTAAGTGACTGTTAAGTCATTGTTAAATCACTGTCTACCAGATAACATTATAGTTTAAAGCACAAAATTCAAAACTTGACCTCAATGCAGCCACTCTCTGGTGATCCCCACCAAATCCCTACCAGACCTAAACCAGATCCCCACCTGACCCACCCCAGATCCTCACCAGATCCCCACCAAATCTCTCCCAGATCCCCACCTGATCCGCTTCAGATCCCCACCAGATCTTCACCAGATCTCCAACAGATCCCCACCACATCTCGCCGAGATCCCCACCTGATCCTCACCAGATCCCCACTAGATTTAAAACAGATCACACCAAATAGATCCCCAATAGATCCCCGCCAGATCTCCACCAGATCTCCACCAGATCCCCACCAGATCTCCATCAGATCACCACCAGATCACCACTAGATCCCAAATAGATCCCCGCCAGATCTCCACCAGATCTCCACCAGATCCCCACCAGATTGTCACCAGATCACCACCAGATCACCACTAGATCCCCAATAGATCCCCGCCAGATCTCCACCAGATCTCCATCAGATCCCCATCAGATCCCCACCAGATCACCACCAGATCTCCACCGGATCCCCATCAGATCCCTACCAGCTCCTGACCTGATCCCCACCAGACCTAAACCAGATCCCCACCAGATCTCCATCAGATCCCCACCAGATCACCACCTGATCCGCACTAGATCCCCACCAGATCCACACTAGATCAGCATCAAATCCCCGCCAGATCCCCACCAAATCTTCACCTGATTCCCACCACTTCCACCTCACACTATCCCACTCCACATACCCCAAAAGAACCTGTCGCAAAGACAAAATTTTTTAAGATTTACTCCCCCTGTCTGACGTCCGTAAAAGAGCTTCGCTCTAAAAAGTTGTTCATACTAAAACTTTTTTTCAAACTTATCTTTTGTATGGCAGTTATACTATATAGTTGTCCGATTTTCACAAAACTTGTCGAAATTATTTGAAAGCATAGAGAACTTATAAATGCGAGGTTCGTAGACGTTGTCATTGAAAACAAAAAAGTTTTTCTCACTAAAGCTACTTTTTCAACCGATCGTTCCTATGGCAGCTATATGCTATAGTCATCCGAACCGGCTGGCTCCGACAAATGTGCAGCGTATTTGTACCAAAAGTTTGGTTAAGATAGCTTTAAAACTGACGGAGGAGATAGCATAGAAACAGACGGACATGGCTATATCAACCCAGCTCGTCACGCTGATCAAGAATATATATACTTTATGTGGTCGTAGATGCTTCCTCCTATGCGTTACAAACATCCGGACAATTTCCATATACCCTATATGTATCTTTTCTATAGCTTTAGGATATAGTCGTAAGGTACGGACATACTATTTATTATGAATTCAAAATTTTTTCTAGAATTTTGGTGAAAATTTCATAACGATATAAAAACTAGAAGTATTTGTGGCCGCGGCTTAATACATGCCCAACCACTGTGGATTGGTGCGTCGGGCTTGGTACCCACCGCCATCCAAAGAAATCCACCAACAAAAACTACTCATTACAGCCCGCATACGATTAAGGGACCACGATTTGAGAATATCGACCAAAAATGTTGACACCATCAACAGGGAAGGTTCAGATACCCAGTTCGCGAATGCCCTTACTGCGCAGAACAGTTATTCTTGCAAACTGATGTTTCTACGGGCTCAGAAGGGAGTTAAAGAGCAAAGCCATCTATTGAAAATAAATATAGCGTTATTCAAGTCGCTTATCATCCCAGACCTGCAATATAGCTCAGAAGCATGAACATTAACAGCAGCGGATGAGGCGGCTATAAAACATCCATAGGCGCATTGAACTGCAGCACCTACGCTGGATAGGACAAGCTACCAGTATGGATGAACAAGCTCCAGTAACACATGAGTACTAAAGAGAAAGAAGAAGACGTTCAAAGAGTACCGTAATTTTATTTAAACACAGCATTCCATGAATGTTATGATTATACAGATCAATAAATATTTGATGATGTCAACGCGAACCGCCGACGAGGTCAGACGTGTTTTTCTCGACTTCCGTTTATAAACGTTATAAAAGTGCAAATGCAACTGGCAAAAATACCAACAACACCATAAGTTTCGACTACTGTTGAACCACTTAAGCTGGAGGAACTAATGTCTTTTATGTCCTCATTACTGGACCAAAAACTGCAGAATGTTGCTACCAAGACGGATATTGCGGAGATTAAGGCAGATGTCTTTTAGATAAAGTCGGATATTTATGGAATAAACGAAAAGGTGGAGCTTTTGTCCAAAGAAAATAAATCGCTTTAAGCTGAGCTACAGGAACTACGCGCTTGGAAATCGGAGGAATCATGAAGACTTCTAAGGGTGGAAGATGCTACAAAGCGACGAAATCCTATGATTGAGTCAGCTAGAAAGTTAAGCGAGAAGAACGGCAAAATGATGATCATGGTGGAATTTGGATCTATGATGGCGGTGCAAACGATATTGGGACAGACCAAATTTTTAAAAGGGACACAAATATACATTGAAAAGGACTTAAACAATAAATGAAGACAGCAAAATTGAATAATGCTCTATCTGCGCAAGCACCTCCGTGAAATAAACAGCACGAAAAATGTCAATGTAAGAGATGACAGAATGAACACAGCTGATAAGATATTGGAGTGGCCAGGATGAACTCTACTGCGAAAACTAGCCGGCAGAGTCAGTTTTAAAGCATTTGTATGGAGACGGATTTTAGTTGGATCTACAATATGAGGAGCTTTTAAAAAAGGCTAACTCAAAAAACTTCTAAGGAGCAACCAAAACAAACCCACTAAGCTAATCAAAATCCTAGCATATAACATCGCAGGTCTTTCTAAGTTAATATTTAATAACTTTTTAAATTTTATATGCAGTCACCAAATTTTCCTGCTCTTTGAAACTTTCGTCGATAAAGGTTTAGATCACAAACTAAAATGGGTAGACAGTAGCGTACGCAGGATTTTTTCAGGGGGGGTTTTCAGAACAAAAATTTTTGTATAAAAAAATTTCGCATATAAAAATTCCCCCCAAGGGGGGGTTTAACCCCCAAACCCCCCTGCGTACGCCACTGTGGGTAGAAGCGAATCGGCGTTGTACAAAAGGGAGGCCCAGCGGAGGATGTCTCTACGGAATAAATAGTGAACTGATAAAAATATGCGCTTTCACTGAAGTAAACGAAACAGAAGTAATCCAATTAAAGCAACACAACCAAACGTACACTATTATGCCAAACTATTTAAATTGTAATAACTGGAACACGGATTTAGGAAAACAATACAACACTGTATTGGAAAACACTCAAGAGAATGTCATGATCGTAGGTGACCTAAGCGGAAGAATTGGCGACCAACAGGTAAACACCGAGGATATGATACTGCTAGAGGATACGCTTCCATATGGAGAGAACCAAAAGATAAACATCTCGACTATAAGGGCAAAAACATAGTATGTGTGAATGTCTGAACCTAACTGCAGTATGCAGCCGGACCTTTGGAGACAAAAGCGGAGAGGTGAAACGGCGACAATCGACTACTGTCTAGTAAATGGAAACTGGCATGGAGCAGCACAAAATTTTTATGTGGATAGTCAAACCTTCTCCGATCATCTCCCACTGGTAGTAGCTTGCTCCTTTAGGAAGTACGAGGAAATAACCTGCGATGACCAACTACTCCCAAGGCTTAAATGGAAGGAAGCAAAAACTATCCAATATAAAAAGCGCTTAGATAGACAACTCTGCACCCAAAACGTAGTACCACATCAGCCATATGATATTGAGCAACTGGCAAATATTGTCGTCGAAGCAGCAAAGTGTATGCAAAGCACTGCAAAAACATCTAGCAAGCATTATGTGCAGCCGCCAGAAAAAATGACTCTCTGAACATACGAGTACAATACCAACAGGCAAACACAGTGTACAAGATTTTGTGCCAAAGTAAGCAGCAAAATTACTACCATAAAATGCAGCAGAACTTTAACAATGTAAGAAAGAGCAAGGACTTTTGGGAGCTGACGAGAAAACTAAACGGACAGCGTGTATGAAGAAAAATAGAAGCCGATACTGCAGCACTAGCCACGCACTTTCACACACTTTTGTACACACCGGATCAAACAAACCCTCCACGCTTCTTTCTCACTACACCTGCAAATCATTTTCTGGACAGAAGCATAGAAGTTGATGAAGTTGAGATGGCTCTCCGAAACTGTAAGGATAAAACGGCACCAGGGATCGATCGCATACCAGCAGAGTTTCTCAAGAACGCCTCACCAGAGTTCATTAAAAGCATCACAGAAACATATAACTGTATTTTCAACGGGGGAACAGCACCCGAGTCCTTTAGGAAAAATCTGGTCTTCCCAATATACTAAAAAGGTGACCCCGAAATACCTGCAAACTGCAGAGGAATATCTTTTCAAAATGCAATGGCAAAAGTGTACGCGTCAGTACTGCTGCGGCGGCTGACAACTTGGGAAAAAGACTATAAGCTCCTAATCGAGTACCAAGCGGGTTTCAGGAAGGGATACAGTACTATAGACTCCATCTTTATACTAACCACCATTGCGAAATCATACCTGGAACAAAATAGAAGCTCTAGTTGTTTTAAGCTCTTAAATAGAAAGCGCTCCTGTTTAAGCTAGGTAACTTAGGACTGTCAACTAAATTCATAACGTCTATTAAAAGCATATACGACAATAATACCACGACAATATGGGATGGCAGCAAATGCTCGGAGTGGTTTCAGTCAAACACTGGAGTCAAACAGGGATGTATTTTGAGCCCGCTGTTGTTCACACTCTATATAGATGACCTTCGTACAGAGTTTCCGACAGCACATTGAACACTTTTCACGGCAAACGGCAAATAAAAGCAAGCGCAAAATTTGATCTTTTTGAGGCAACATCGGGTGCGATTATGTTATATGCGTCAGAGGTATGGGGTCTTAACGAGTATGGGGAAGTTGAAAAGCTAAGTCGCATGTATCTGAAAAAAATATTCAAACTCCCACAGAACACTCCCAATTGCGCTTTGCACTTGGAAACCGGCTTACCCACACAACAGCACTCCATGCTCAGCAGACTTTTTAACTATATGGCAAAAGTAATGCGACTTACTGATCAAAATATACCAAATATTATAACCAAGCACCTACTAGAGGAAAAGTCACAATGCTTTTTGCCGAGTACGGAGCAGAATCCCAAATCGACGATGTCGAAAGCTGGCAAAAATCGCACACGGCAATCATGGTAAATATGGATGCACAACACAGAGTTAGATGCGAGAATAGGGCTCGGACCAGCGATGTAAGGCTCATATATAAAAGATTGAACTTCGATTTGGGCGAAAACAATTATTTCCGTGACAATCTCGAGACCAGGCAAATTAGCATCATCCTCAAGCCAGATGTGAGATGCTGCAACTGGGTTACTAGCCCCACATAAGTGATGATCACTGCACCCTCTGCAATTTGAACGTGGCAGGAGACGTGCTGCACTTTATTGCTATCAGCGGTGTCACAAAAATCTCTTCCAACCAAATTCCAACCCAAAACCAATTCTCGGTGTCGCAGAAATCTCTTTCGGTTGGTTTCAAATCTCTCGTGTTTTATTGGGAGATTTGGGTTAATACAGCTCTAACATTGAAATTTGTTTGCAAAAAGAAACATTATGCTTTTGTTAATTGATTTGCATTTTTATACTCTGTACATAGAGCATATTAAGTTTGTGCGAAAGTATGTAACATAGAGAAGGAATCATTTCCGACCCTATAAAGTATATATATTCTTGATCAGCATCAACAGCCGAGTCGATATAGCCATGTCCGTGTATCCGTCTGTCCGTCCGTATGAACAAACAGATCTCGAAGATGGAAAGAGATAGAGGTTTGACATGTATGGGACAAATGCTTCTTATACTTGCAGGCAGATCAAGTTTATTTTCAATTTTTGCCACGCCCCCTCCCGCCCACGCAATTTGGTGGTGGATTTTTTGAAGCGATCTCGTAGTTGTTTTGTTGTTGCTGCTTTACAAAAAAATGTATTCATATTTAATAAATTGCTTGCTCTTTTTTATTCTTTTTGTTGTTGCTTAAGTGCACATTTGGGGGTGGGTTTTTAGAGTGAATTGATATCGTTTTTGGTTTGATATTCATATTTAGTGCAGAGTGCAGTGCCATGTTGTTGTGTTCTTGGAAATAAAATGCTTACATATGCACTGTAAGCATGTTGTTATGCACTGTGTGCACTTTTCATTTTGTTGTTATCAGGGGTGCCACAGAATTCACTAGCGATTTGACAAATAGCGATTTGCTAAATCGCTAGAATATTTTCGCCATGCCACAGAACTTCGAGCGATTTCATTTTTTAAGCTTGTTCACGAACCCTTTCGAACTTGATTGCATAGGGTTGACACCTCACACCTCACAAATAAGAGTTATTATTTTTATGCGTTTTTCTTAATACTTTAAGTAAAAGATATTCATATCAGTTTTTATTTAATCGAAACACACCAAAATTTCTTCAATTGAGTTCAATTTTGTTTATTTTAAACAAAAATAATTTAAATTTTCCGCCCGCCAAAATAAAAATGTAACCTTGCAACTCTAGCGGCTGTACGGTTACACGTGAACGGCAGAACAAAATGTAAACAAAAGAATCGCAGTGAATTACAATCAGCTCCTGAAAATACAATAAAAAACATTAAATAAACTTGGGCACGCCCATGCTAAAACATCGAATTTATGATATTGAATTAAGAGGGGTTTTTATATTTAATTTAATTTCTTAATTTTAGTCTTTTTTTCCATGGCTAAAACTAGTTTTTCTAAAATTAGATTGGCAACTGGCACGCTTTATTATCCGGCTATGTCTCGTCGGCTTGGGGGTGGATAGGTTGCTGCCTCTAAAGCATTGCCCTGATCATATCACTCTCCTATATTAGTGAGCGTGCTTGCGACAACAAAAGACTAAATTCTAACCGGAAGAGAACAAATAATTCAAACACAAACACACACTAACACTCTTACATATTCGTTCTTACAGCCACTGTTGTTGTTGTGGTTGCGTTGGCCCACCCTTCCTTGACCGTTCGCTCCTAAAAGACTACATAAATTCTGTGAACGATCCCATCTCATCCTTCTCACAGGGGCAGCGTTAGCATGAGTTCAACAAAAAAATTAAGTTAATTGCAATACATTATAAAAATTAATTGACTTAACTGCTATTTATCTAGTGAAAGACTAAAAAAAAAAAATTAAAGTAGATATTTCTAAAACTCAAACAAAATTTAAATTGATAACCAAACGCAAATCATCTGTTGCGCGCATGAGTATGGGTGTCTGATTGCTTAAATGCTTGTAACCTCTCCAGGCCTAATTGCGAAGTATGCAAAAGCAAATGCAAAACAAAAAAAAAACCAACGCCTAATAGCGGTTAAGCGCAGGCGCGCAGAAGCATCAGAACGCGCGCTTGTCTGCCGGTAAACTTAAAAGAGGAGAGTGTGGGAGGTAACTCCTAGCAAGCTAGACAAAGCAACGGTATCTTTCATATGATTTTTCGTTTCTTTCTTTTGCGATGCACTGGTGATGTTTTAGGGTCTTAGCATTGGCAAAAATATATGCATTTAAATAATTTAAAAATTTGGGTTTTGGACTTACTTTTGGTTCTCCACAGTTGAAAGCGCTCCCATTGTAGATACCGCTGTCGAAACAAGAAATATAATTAAATGCACATCCGCCTTGCCTCTATGCTGCCTTTTTAAATGATTTTTTTTCTTTTGCTTTATCACCAAAAAAAAACGAAAAGAACAAAATTTTTTTTTATGCTTTTGCTGCACTGCCAGACATCTCTTTGAAAATTTCACCCTTTTACAGGTTACTTGGCAGCAGCAAGCAGACTCTCACACTCACTCACGATAATAAAAATTATTTAAAACGATCAGAAAGCAAAAAAAATGATTTAAAACGATTTAAAGGCTACTATTGACCAATTAATCCATGCGAAATGGTTTCACTTCACGTCCGGGCTCAATTAAATGACTTTGTGGTAAAAATTTCACGCTCGCCTCACACTTCCGACGCAAACAAATGCTTTCGGGCGACTGCTTTATCTTTAAAATTTTATGCCCAGGCTTTGGGCATTTGGAGGCGTTTGCTAATTTAAATGTTAGATCGCTCTTTAACGAGCCTTGCAGTTGCTGCAGGTTGATGTTAAGCTTGCGGTGCTCTTGATCCCTGTAGAGGCGATAGAAAACACCCTTCCTGGCTTCCGCTTGGGACAATAAAATTTTGGGCGTTATATGACGCCAAATCCTCCCTGTAACGGCAAAGGAAAATTTTCCTCGTGAGCCTCACTCTGCCAATGACATTTGGTTTTTGTTTCGCAAGTGATGGAGACACCTCCATTTGCTCCAACTTACCCTGCTGGATCTGGCGTCTGCAAACAGATTTTGAGCGCGCCTTAAGCAGCTCCAAGTTGGTTCTACGCACACTTATGCCAAAAAAAATTATGTCACTTTGGACTTTCCGGGTCCGCAAACTTTTGCTTAATCCTTATTAGCGAAACTGGTTAAATTTGAGAAGAAAAATCGACTTTTCACTGCAGTGGCTTTTTGTAAGTGCTTGTGGAGGCGTCCTTCTTCGCCCACGAAACCTCGGTGACGCTGCAGCCCAGCATCTCACCACTCCGCCATTGGAGCAGAGGGAAGCTAGACTCTGTCTCGGTTCACGCTTTCCTTTTCACCCTTGTGGGGGTGAATTGCCTTCACAACAACGGAACTTGCAGCCCAATCCACTCTGCATCCGAATGTGCACCCACACACTGATCCTGCTCGCGCACTTATACGGACGTCCTAATTGTCCACCCATACCAATGCTTCTCACATCTATAGGAGCTCTTTTCGCTGCTAAGCTTAAGCCATCAACCGTCGCTCAGAGAGAGCTGCTTAACAGCAATGTGTGTGTGCATCGCTAACATTTTTCCTGTTATTCTTATGCAAAAGATGTATCTACATAATAGCTACAAGCGCCCTTACAAATCCCCCCTGCCAAAATCAGACTGGGGCTCTGTGAAACCGAGAACCAAGGCTGATCCCGCTTGTAGCAAAGAATCATTGTCTTATGTCCTTTGCATGATATTTTCCCAGATAATGTCCCTGCAAATCTTCTAAGTCATAGTAGGCACTGCCCAGCTTTTTACGCACTCTCGCTTTGACAAAGCTAGGACCAAATTTAGCATTGTATCCCGCAGAAAAATTACTCTGCTTGAAATTACGCCTGAAGACTTCTTGTCCCTCCTGATAATGAACATCCCGGGTTCGCAAATTATACTGCTTTTCATTTCGTTCATGCTGCTTTTGCATGATTTCGTTCGCCTTGGCTCGCACAAGCTCTAGCGAATCCTTGCGATCAATGCGTATTGCTCGATCCTCTAGCAGACTTAACTTCCTCAGTAATGAGTATGTAGAGCCTGACGTTATCATTTGTTGTCCAAACACCATGTAATAAGGACTCGTGCCAATGCTGGAATGTATTGCCGATCTTAAAGCACAGCATATGTGGGTGAGCAAGGCATCCCAATTCTTCTGATCAGGGTTGACATAGGCCCTGATTGCTGAAACTACCGATCGGTTGACACGCTCTGATGCATTGCCTTGCGGAGAATGCACAGCTGTAAAGATGTGAGATATCTCATAACGCGACAGCAACTTGCGAAATACTTCTGACCGAAACTGAGATCCGTTGTCGGACACTATTGTTTCGGGCACCCCAAAAGTATGAAACAAGTCATTCTCTAAGTACTTGACAACAACATCGGCCGTGATCTTTTTAACAGCATGCAAGAAGACATATTTGGTCATGTGGTCTAAAACTATAAAAATCCCTATATTTCCACTGCTTGACCGCGGATAAGGCCCAAGGAAATCAATGAATAATCGCTGGAAAAATCTCTGCGATTCTGGAGCCTTTCCCAATGGTGGTCTTAACGCTTGGTTTGGTGCTTTCGAGGCCTTGCATATTTCACAAGCATTAATGAAAGTCTTGACATCATTAGCTAATCCTGGCCAAAAATAGTAACGCCGCAGACGCTCTATTGTTTTGTGTATTCCTCCATGAGCGACTAAAGGATCATTGTGAGCCCTATCTAGAACATCACCAACGAGTTGCCTTGGCAGCCATAACTTCCAAGTGTATATGTCATGGACTGGCTCCCCAACAGCATGCTCAGTACGTCTATAGACCAAACCATCGCTGATTTTCAGATCCGGAAGCTGGTTGCCCATAGCTTTTACTCGCTCTACTAAATCCGTGTACTCCTCGGACTTAAAATGCTCTGACTGCATGTCAACTATCAGGCCATCTCGAAAATCTATAGCCGCCACTTCCTCTTCGTGTACTCTTGAAAGCACATCCGGTACCACATTAAGCTTTCCTCGCCTATGCTCTATCTTAAAGGAATACCCTTGCAATTTTAATGCCCATCTTGCTAAACGGGAACTTAAATCTGACTGAGACATAAGCCATTTAAGTGAAGCATGATCTGTGATGATGGTAAAATCATGTCCCTCCACATAAGCTCTAAAGTTTTTCAAGCAAACAATAGCTGCTAAGCATTCTTGTTCCGTAACGGAATAATTCTGCTGGGCCTTATTAAGTTTCTTGGATACAAACGCTATTGGACATTCATCGCCTTCATCCGAAAGCTGCACTAGTACACCGCCAACACCTGTCTTGCTAGCATCACAATGGATGTAAAATGGCTTGTCAAACTCCGCACTTTTTAGCACAGGCGCTTCACTTAACTTCGTTTTAAGCTCCTCAAATGCTTTGTGTGCTGCTGCCGTAAACTCAAACTTTCGCTTAGGTGTAAGAAGATCGGTTAACGGGGATGTTATGGATGCAAAATTTGCTATGAATTTGCGATACCATCCACATAGTCCTAAGAAGCTTCTTAATGCTTTGAGTGACCTGGGAACCGGAAAGTCGGTGATAGCTACTATTTTATCCGGGTCCATTCGAATTCCTCCATCTCCAACTATATGACCGAGGTATTTTACCCTTCTTGCACAGAATTTACTTTTTCCGATATTTATAGTTAACCCTGCTCTCTTGATTTCTAACGCAACTTCCCTGAGCACTTCCAAATGTCGTTCAAAATCGCTTGAAACGATAAGCAAATCGTCTAAGTATACGAATACTTCGGTTCGAAGATGAGGTGGGATTACCTTGTCCATTAACCTGGACATAGTTTGGGTTGCATTGCAAAGCCCAAATGGCATCACTTTGAAGTGGTATAAAGGTCTGCCTGGAACCGTAAACGCCGTTTTATCTCTTGATGCTTTATCTAAAGGGACTTGCCAGTAGGCGTCCTTTAGGTCCAGACTTGTAATGAATTCGGCCTTTGGAAGTCTGCTGATTATACCGCTGATTTGTGGAAGAGGATAAGCATCTTTTTCGGTTGACGCATTTACTTTTCGACTGTCTAAACACAACCTAAACTTTCCCGGTTTTTGCACAATTACTATCGGAGACGACCAAGCGCTATCAGACTCTTCAATCACGCCTAATTCTAACATACGGTCTATTTCAGCATATATTAACTTTTCCATGGCCGGTGATACTGGGTAATGTCTTTGTTTTATAGCCTTCGTATTGCCTACGTCTATAATGTGTGTAACCAAATTAGTTTTTCCCAATCCTTGCTGAGCAAAAGATGGAAACAAATTGACGACATTGGACAGTCTTAAAGATTGAGCGCTTGTTAGCTCATGCTCTACCGATTTGAGATCCAGTTCCGACACATTGGCCAATACTGGCAAGAGTTTGAACTTTTTCCAAAAATCTATACCCAAGTTCAAGTCTTGTTTAAGAGATGGCACAATATATATGCTTAAGTCCTCTGACCTTTGGTCATAAGTTACTTTAGCTTGAATTTTGCCAACTAATTCTTGTTTATTTCCATCAGCCGTGCTTATTTTTGCTGATAATTTCTTAAACGTCCTCCCTTCCAGTAAAAACTGTTTCGCCAAGCTTCCACCAATGCAACTTACTGCTGCCCCTGAGTCTAGAAGACCATATACCTGCCTGTCAAGCAACTGTACAGTGACGAAAGGACGCGGATCTTGATTGATGTTTTCTAAAGCATTTATTTGTTTTACATGACCTCGTATCTTCTTCCTCTCCTTCCAAAATTCTCTGAGGCGCTTGACGCTGCGTGTGTGGCGCCTTCGCTTGTGAAAACTCCTATCATCTTTAAATTTTGCCAATTGTTCTAAACGATTGTGCAAAAACATTTGCTTTTCCTTGCATGTCAAAACCGGGTTTTTATAAGTTTCGTCTGGGTTACTTTTGGCCTCCTCGGTGCCAGGGCTTAAGAGCTCGGAGGATCTTGGAGAGCACGCGGGGCCTTCGGTTTGTGTGGTGGCTTCTGCGTGCTCACCCTTGCGTTTTTTGCAGTACATTTTGCACAGCTAGGCTTATAAGTGTTTGGAATCCCGCACCCATAACAGAATACTCTGCGATCAGCCAAGCAATCTTGGTATCTGTGCCCTTCTCTGCGACAATTCCAACAAACCAGTGCAAGTGCCTCAATATCACCTGTTACTTCTCCTTCGCTTTCCGAGACCTCCGGATCCCTGCCTATCGCATCCTCTTCTATCTCTGCAACCTCACGCCTAAAAGGCACCTTTTTGGTGTAGCCATACGAGCGCTTGACATCTTCTAAAAATGCTTCCCTCTTTCTACATACTTCACGAAGCTGTGATACTGATGTAATCTCCACATTGAGAATTTCGTGCCGTATTTCGGGTCGAAGATTGTTCTTTAATATGCGTACAAGCTTATTGTTTGCAATAGGAGTGTCCATTTTATCCAGCAGAACACTAACGCTGTCATAAAAATGGTCGAACGATTCTTGCGCGTCTTGCTTTCGTTGCCTAATGAGCTCTTCGATGTCGCCATCGTCTCTCTCATCCTTAAATTGCTTCTTTAAAGCTGCGCACAATGGGAACCATGTAACGTGCTGAACAGTTTTGTGGTGTCTCCAAAAGAATTCATTGGCCTTTCCCTCGAATAATGAACTCGCATTCCGGCACATCACTTCAAAATTGCTTTAAATGAAACTATCAACCGACAATCCCGTGCCTGAAAACTTTAGTTTCCAGCTGCTCATTATGTGCCCCACCTTATCTGGCCTTTGAAGCAAATCTGAAGATATGCTACCTTCGTTTCTATCTATGGAGGACCTGCTCGACCTCTGCTGGACTATTCTTCTTCTTGGACTATTTAATCCTTCCTCTATGTTTTCTTGTTCTCCTTGCCTATTGCGAGCTTCTGACTGACTGTTGACAGACAAATTCATGCGCTGAAAGCAATCCTGAACATTTGTCTCAATCAATCGTTTCATTTGGACCACCAGGGCGCTTAGAAGATTATTCTGCATGATTTGTAGTGATTCTTCGCTAATAAGATTTGTCCTATTTGCCTGGGAATGGGTTGGTGTGCCTGTCAGCTCACCACTTCCTACTGTATTTAACGGGCTTGATTGTCTGCCTGTGATATCTCGAATTTGTGATCGAGTACTAGCGCTTATACTAGCAGGTTTTGCAATTGTGTTTTCGATACACTTGGTGTTACAGAGTGGACAGGTGGTTTTTTCCATGAAATGTGTCTTAATGCATAACGTATGAAATTCATGCCCGCAGGTTGTTGCATATTTAGCTTCTGAGGCTCGAATTCCCAGCTTGCAAATGGTGCATATAATCCTGTCAGTGGCTGACCTCTCATCGTCTGAATGATCGACCCCCATGACGACAAATAGATTTTCTATAAATTAAAAGGCTACTCTAGATCTAATTGTTGTTATTTCTTAATTGTTTTCTAAATACTTAAAAATGCAATTAAAACTCTAGACCTGTATACTTCCTAAGTTTCTAAAAATAAATGGACGAAAAAATAAATTAAGATAAAATACGAATGGATATTAATACAAATCTCAAAGACAAAATATCTCATAAAATGTTGAACTCATTGCATAACTTTGCTCCCTGTGAAAAAAATTTCCGAAAATGTTTTGTGAATGTGTATGTTAGAAAGAAGAACAGAAAGGTGACAAACTCTTAGCATTCTGCCGCATGGTTGGCTGCTTATTTCGCTGACCGATTCCACATCCAAATTTCCTCAACATTGACAGAACGCGAATTTGTCTCGCTCGCAAGATTTGTTGTGGCCAATCAAGAGTTCGAAAACCATTTGATATGAATTTCCACCTCAACCATTGCTTGCGTACCAGTAAAGATCTCTCTTGCTTTGTTAGTAAAGGTAAGGGCAGTTCGTAAACTATTCCTCAAAATCCAATACTCAAAGCCAAAAGAATTTTAAAGAACCTGCGCGAATGACTAGCATCACTCATGGTCAAATAGTCAAACCAGGATTCCACTAACTTGCTTTCCAATGATTGACTGCTGATCAGTCTCACAGACTAGGCAAACCATTTTCTCAACAATAGATTGTGGTCAGATGACAATTCGCAAATTATTCATACTGCAGTCCATGCAATCTGATCACTGAGATCTGGTTTGAGAAAATGAAGACAAAACAGAAATAAAAATAGAAAAAGTTTGAAGTATTTATCTGTGAGTCTCATTCTAGCGCTAAGCAAAAGCTTTGCAACCAAAATAAGTCCACACGTTTGGGCGCCAAATAAGAAGAAATAATATAATCATAACTGTAACGAATTACGTACGGGCGGTTTTTTTCCGGCTTTTGAGGCAACTGGCACGCTTTAATATCCGGCTATGTCTCGTCGGCTTGGGGTGGATAGGTTGCTGCCTCTAAAGCATTGCCCTGATCATATCACTCTCCTATATTAGTGAGCGTGCTTGCGACAACAAAAGACTAAATTCTAACCGGAAGAGAACAAATAATTCAAACACAAACATACACTAACACTCTTACATATTCGTTCTTACAGCCACTGTTGTTGTTGTGGTTGCGTTGGCCCACCCTTCCTTGACCGTTCGCTCCTAAAAGACTACATAAATTCCGTGAACGATCCCATCTCATCCTTCTCACAGGGGCAGCGTTAGCATGAGTTCAACAAAAAAATTAACTTAATTGCAATACATTATAAAAATTTATTGACTTAAAACTGACAAAAAGGAATAGTATGTAAACATGTTAAAACTACTGCTGATTTATCTAGTGAAAGACTATTATAAAAAAATTAAAGTAGATATTTCTAAAACTCAAACAAAATTTAAATTTTTAACCAAACGTTAATCATCTGTTGCGCGCATGAGTATGGGTGTCTGATTGCTTAAATGCTTGTAACCTCTCCAGGCCTAATTGCGAAGTATGCAAAAGCAAATGCAAAACAACAAAAAAACCAACGCCTAATAGCGGTTAAGCGCAGGCGCGCAGAAGCATCAGAACGCGCGCTTGTCTGCCGGTAAACTTAAAAGAGGAGAGTGTGGGAGGTAACTCCTAGCAAGCTAGACAAAGCAACGGTATCTTTCATATGATTTTTCTTTTCTTTCTTTTGCGATGCACTGGTGATGTTTTAGGGTCTTAGCATTGGCAAAAATATATGCATTTAAATAATTTAAAAATTTGGGTTTTGGACTTACTTTTGGTTCTCCACAGTTGAAAGCGCTTCCATTGTAGATACTGCTGTCGAAACAAGAAACATAATTAAATGCACTACTGCCTTGCCTCTATGCTGCCTTTTTAAATGATTTTTTTTTCTTTTGCTTTATCACCAAAACAACAAAAAGAACAAAACTTTTCTTATGCTTTTGCTGCACTGCCAGACATCTCTTTGAAAATTTCACCCTTTTACAGGTTACTTGGCAGCAGCAAGCAGACTCTCACACTCACTCACGACAATGAAAATTATTTAAAACGATAAAAAAAACAAAAAAATGATTTAAAACGATTTAAAGGCTACTTTTAAACAATTAGTCCATGCGTAATGGTTTCACTTAACGTCCGGGCTCAATTAAATAACTTTGTGGTAAAAATTTCACGCTCGCCTCACACTTCCGACGTAAACAAATGCTTTCGGGTGACTGATTTATCTTTTAAATTTTCTGCCTAGGCTTTGGGCTTTTGGAGGCGTAAATGTTAGATCGCCCTTTAACAAGCCTTGCAGTCGCTGCAGGTTGATGTTAAGCTTGCGGTGCTCTTGATCCCTGTGGAGGCGATAGCAAACACCCTTCCTGGCTTCCGCTTGGGACGATAAAATTTTGGGCGTTATATGACGCCAAATCCTCCTGTAAAGGCAAAGGAAAATTTTCCTCGTGAGCCTTACTCTGCCAGTGACATTTTTTTTTTCGCAAGTGATGGAGACACCTCCGTTTGCTCCAACTTACCCTGCTGGATCTGGCGTCTGCAAAAAGATTTTGAGCGCGCCTTAAGCAGCTCCAAGTTGGTTCTATGCACACTTATGCCAAAAAACTATGTCACTTGGACTTTCCGGGTCCGCAAACTTTTGCTCAATCCTTATTAGCGAAACTGGTTAAACTTGAGAAGAAAAATCGACTTTTCACTGCAGTGGCTTTTTGTAAGTGCTTGTGGAGGCGTCCTTCTTCGCCCACGAAACCTCGGTGACGCTGCAGCCCAGCATCTCACCACTCCGCCATTTGAGCAGAGGGAAGCTAGACTCTGTCTCGCTTCACGCTTTCCTTTTCACCCTTGTGGGGGTGCATTGCCTCGACAACAACGGAACTTGCAGCCCAATCCACTCTGCATCCGAACGTGCACCCACACACTGATCCTGCTCGCGCACTTATACGGACGTCCTAATTGACCACCCATACCAATGCCTCTCACATGTATAGGAGCTCTTTTCGCTGCTAAGCTTAAGCCATCAACCGTCGCTCAGAGAGAGCTGCTTAACAGCAATGTGTGTGTGCATCGCTAACATTTTCCTGTTATTCTTATGAAAAAAATTTAAACACATAAAAGGGTGTAAAAAATTTTTTGGGTTTTTTCCCGGGGTTTTTTTTGCAAAAGCGGGTTTTTTTTTTTTTTTTCGGCGGGGGGGGGGGGGGGGGGTTGGGAAAGCCCTCTCACAGGCGAAAATGGGGTTTGTTTTTTTGTTGTTTGTTTTTAGTCGTTCGTGAGTTATAGCGTCGCAAACATGGAGCAAAATAAAGAGAAAATACGGCATATTTTACAGTACTACTACGATAAAGGCAAAAATTCATCTCATGCTGCCAATAAAATTTGTGCAGTTTATGGACCCTATACAGTTTCCATTTCCACCGCACAACGATGGTTTCAACGTTTTCGTTCTGGTGCAGAGGTAATCGAAGATGCGACACGGTCCGGAAGGCCTGCCGTCGAAAATTGCGATAAAATCGCTGAATTGATCGAAAGAGACCGGCATAGTAGCAGCCGTACCATCGGCTAAGAGCTGGGCATGAGTCATCAAACCGTTATAAACCATTTGAAGAAGCTTGGATTCAAAAAGAAGCTCGATGTATGGGTGCCACACGACTTGACGCAAAAAAAAAACATTTTGCCCGTATGGATGCATGCGAATCGCTTCTGAATCGCAACAAAATCGACCCGTTTTTGAAGCGGATGGTGACTGGCGATGAAAAGTGGGTCACTTACGACAACGTGAAGCGCAAACGGTCGTGGTCGAAAAGCGGTGAAGCTGCCCAGACGGTGGCCAAGCCTGGATTGACGGCCAGGAAGGTTCTTCTGTGAGTTTGGTGGGATTGGCAGGGAATCATCCACTATGAGCTGCTCTCCTATGGCCAAACGCTCAATTCGGACCTGTACTGCCAACAACTGGACCGCTTGAATGCAGCACTCATGCAGAAGAGGCCATCTTTGATCAGCATAGGCCGAATTGTCTTCCATCAGAACAACGCCAGGCCACACACATCTTTGGTGACGCGCCAGAAGCTCCGGGAGCTCGGATGGGAGGTTCTTTTGCATCACCGTACAAGCGCCCTTACAGATTGTATGAGTTCTGAAATAACCGAGTTGAAATATTATTATGCATATCTAAATTAAACGAATCATTTAGTTAATTACCAACGTCAGCATTGTCTTCTTCAATGATGCTATTATCTTTCTCATCATTGTCGTCATGATCTACACCAAATACTTTGGCACCGGGCACCATCCACTGCTTCAAACATATTTACCAGCAGGGCTATTTCTTCCTCTGTGGCAGTAAGAGGCACCTGCTTAAACGGTCCGCCTCCAGTGGCTTTGGTCTCCTTCCTGTTGCTAGTGATTTTTTTCGGATGCACAGTTTCCAGTCTTTCCATACCTGTAGACCACATCATTAACCAAAAACCCGCATTATGATAGTAGTAGTAGTAACTTACATTACGCCATTCCTCTGCCGATTTTACTGGAGGTCCATTGACATTTAGCTGCTGCGCCAGTTTGGTCCAAGCTGAAGCCACAGCTACCCTGTTGCCCTTTGTGTTGCTCTGGACATCAATTCTATGCTTTCCCCTTAATTATGAATAAAAATGATAAGCATATCGGAAATACAATAAAATTTACTTACATTTTGGCGGCTTATTTTATTTTATTTGTTGTCTTGTATTCGTCATTCAGTGAATGGCATTTTCTGGCGATGCCACTTTATTCAACTTAGATTGGCAGCAATCGATTTATAAATTGCACAATAAATAAGCAAAAGATCAACACAAAAATGATTACTCTTTAATCTAATTTTTTAATCTCTGTTTTAACACAAAAATTGCTAATTTACACACCTTAAAACAAAATTCGATTAATTTCGAAATTCAAATGTTAAAAGGTGGCACCACTGACAAACTAGCGATTTGGTGAGTGCCAGTGAATGACAAATATAACTAGCGATTTAACTAGCGATTTTACTAGCGATTTATAGCCTATTTCCACTGGCTTCATTTCTTATCATTTTCATTTCTAAAAATGAAGCCGTTTCCATTGACAAATTTTCATCATTTTGACACTTTGACAAAAGCAGCTGCTTTGTTTGTTTCAAATAACAGGCGGCACTTCCAAACTTACGTGGACTTTTTGGAATATTTAGCAAAAAAAAAGACATACCCCTCAGGACAGCAATTCCTCGTGGCGAACGCATTGCCATCGTCATAAACTATCAGCAGAAAGCTAAATACACAACTTATTTTTAGTAGATTTTTTTACCTATTTATATTTTAAGCAAAATACGCCTACTTTTTCGGGGCAATTGTCATCATTTTCGAGAAATGATAGAAATGAAAGGCAAAATGAAGTGACAATTCGTATGGAAGAAATGATATCATTTTCTTCTCAGTGGAAATAGGCTATTAGTATAATGTTTATTTAATAAACTTAACTTGTTAAATGTTTAATTTTTTTGATGTAGATTAATCACAAATTGAACACCCTTCAAGAACCAATAAGCCTTATTTTCATCAAAATGCATTTTAAGGGCTTATTTAAGCAAATCGCCGACTCATGAGTGCGCGATTTGCAAATCACTCGAAAAGAGGCTCTATGGTAGGGTGAAATTGATTTCGAGCGAATTCAGAGCGAAAGCGATTTCTGTGGCACCGCTGTATTATTGTTGTTTCATCACAACAGAAAATGTGTATGCACATATACACACATATTTAATTTGTGCGCATGTGCGCCGTTGATTCTCGCTCTCACCCTCCCCCTCTTTCGTACTCTCAGCAAAGCGCTTGGGCCACATTTTTCAGCTGAATGCCGTACCTTGTATAGTTGTACCATGCTTTGTACTAATAAACGATTTTCAGGGGTAAACGACATTGCTGGGGGATACACTCGTGGGGACAGAGTGGCTGTGGTAGCTGCTTGGGATACCCTGACCAAAAGCCTTAATGCCGTGGGACCACCATGCAAAACAGGCGAAGAATGGCGACGAGTAAGTACAAAAATCAAAACTCCTAAGGTACATATGAATTATCATAATCATTTATAGGTCTGGAAGGACTGGAAACAAGCCATAAAGAAACAAGTGAGAAAGTCGGTCAAGCCCGACTATATTTATACTCTGTAGAAGCTGAATGCAGTGCTGCTGGTGCGGTCATCTCTAAGTTTCTCTCTCTCTCTCTAAGATGTGCGGCGTTGGTTGTGAGTGTGTGGGAGGGGGTGGGTGGGGGGAATGGTAATTCACTTATTTGATCATAACTTGAGAACCGCTCATCCGATCTTTATCATTTCTTCGGCAAATCGATACATATTGCTAATAACTAACTATCTCTAGAAGGTACGAATCATCTATATAAAAAACTGTGGGAGATATGACGTTTTTTCAAAATTGCGGGGGCGGGAGGGGGCGTGGCAAAAATTGAAAATAAACTTGATCTGCCTGCAAGTATAAGAAGCATTTGTCCCATACACCTCAAACTTCTATCTCTTACCATCTCTGCGATCTGTTTGTTCATTCGGACGGACGGACGGACGGACAGACGGACAGACGGACATGGCTATATCGACTCGGCTGTTGATGCTGATCAAGAATATATATTCTTTATAGGGTCGGAAATGATTCCTTCTCCCTGTTACATACTTTTGCACAAACTTAATATACTCTATGTACCTTCGGTACAAGGTATAAAAAATTGCGGAGAACAAAAAGGAGAGCAGAGCGACTGGCGCGGGCCCCTTTAGGCAGGAGGCTCTTACTCCAACGGACGACGCATTGGCTGTGGTCCTCAATTTGTACCAGCTGGTCGATGGCGTAGATGGGGCACAGGCGTTTGGCCTTGACACCGAAAACATTCAGCTAATGTGGATGAAATAAACTGGTAAGTCATATGCATGAACATAAACACAAACAATAATAGAGTAGAGTAGTAGAAGTTCTTTATTCATAAAACATTAAATATATATAGGCATGGCATTTTGCCGTTAGCCTTAAATTTAAATTATTCGAGTTGTCAGGCATGGGGCTACAGAAATCCCATCTTATTTGGATCTTTTTTGGTAGCGGTCATCGGACCCAAAAACTTTCGTCTTTCGTCAGTAACCAAGGATCATCGGACGACACCAACACCAGCACTCGGCTGGACGCTTTGATGCGTCATTGGATCCTCTCTGGTAGCGGTCATCGGACCCAAAAACTTACGTTGCTCGTCAGTAACCAAGGATCATTGGACAGCGCCAATACCAGCACTCGGCTGGATGATTTGGTGCGTCATTTCAAGCCAGTGGAGCATGCCTTTGATGTTCAATGTGAAGAGCATTTCAAAAGGCGGTACTCTCACTTGGCCTCTGGGGACTATTCTGTACGCCTGCCAATGAAGAGTGGATTGGATTCTTCGAGAGATTTCTACTTGGACGGCACCAATACCTGTACTTGGACGCTTTGGTGCGCAAAGTCAATCGCAGCCCGCATCTCAAGGCAAAATATAAATGCTAATATTTCCTGACACTTCGCACATGCCTATGGCTCGTTCTATGCGGCAGATCCCGACCTCGTTTTATTGAACACGAGCTGCAAACTTTTGTTCGGCCATTTCAGGTCATAATTATCTCTCGTCTTCTTGTATCCCCTTCAGAAATCCCGAAGATATTGAAGTCCTTACTGGTCGTCTACCTATAGCGTTTCCTGAACCCGACTTGGCACTACTGAACTACAAACGGCTCAATCACTGTCAACGCGCCATTTTAGTTCAACAGTTCTTCTGGAGGCGCTGGAGCGAGGAGTACCTAACACTTCTCCTGGATCACGCAAGGTGGCGCACTTCCCAACTTTTATTTATTTATTTTTTATTTATTTATTTTTTTTAATTGTAGCTTCGTCTAAAAGACATAGTTACAATATAATAGAATATGAAGAGATACAAAATAAGGGGGTAGAAAACATTAAGAGCAAATAAAAGAAACACCTTCCGATCCGGTGGGGGTAATTTACTTTGTCGGTATGACCAACTACGCCCCTACTCGCAGCATTAATCATCGGAAGGAATTTCAAAAAAATATTAGAAGCTATGCTAACAAGAGCTTGGTCGTGTATGGATCATTGAACTCCTTAGACCAACGTTTAATAAAACCTAGCAAGCCCATAGCTTTGTTCACAGAAAGTTCAATGTGAATGCCAAAAAAAAGTTTATGGTCTAGGGTAATACCCAGATCATGGAAAGATTCAACTCGTTCAAGTTGATAGGAATTCAATAAACAGTTCATCAGAAGAGGGGTTTTACGATAAAACGTCATAGAATTACATTTGTCCCTGTTTAAATGCAACAAATTGTAAGAGCACCACGTATAAATAGAATTCAAATCAACCTGAAGCTAAGCTGAATCGTTGGGCGAGTTATGGCTCAGAAATATTTTTAAGTCACATGTGTGTGCTTTAACGACCTTTATGATAATCAATCCATCAATAGTACGCTGGCTCTAGGTCTCGTTATGTTTGCACATAACTTCAAAAAGCAGGAAACACAACACAACACAAAGGAGGCTAGGTGGTCGTACAGCTGTTTCACTGGTACCTCTACCAGATCATCAGTGACCTTCGCCTAATGTACTGGCCCTAACGACTCTTACTCCATGCCGGAGCTACCATAATCGTTTGGGAATTCCTAAACGACTTGACAGCAAAATCCGGCACACATAAGAACAGTGCTGACTGCCAGTACCTTTGTGACTGTGTGTGTTCCCCAATCTTGGCTTTGCTAATGTTAGTGAGAGAGATTTCCTCCCCGCTTCTAACACAGTAACCAATAGTTTGAGTACAGAGTAGCATTCAAACCGGGGTTTTTGTTGCTATAAATGAAACTATTTCTGTTTAGTTTCAGCAACGACGCCGTGCCTGGCGTTTTTTTAACAGCAGTGAAACAGCTGTATGACCACCTAGCCTCCTTTGTGTTGTGTTGTGTTTCCTGCTTTTTGAAGTTATGTGCAAACATAACGAGACCTAGAGCCAGCGTACTATTGATGGTTTTTAAGTCATCTGCATACACTAATGCACGAGAATGCTTAATTACATTATTAATTAATAACACGAAGAGAAGAGATCCAAGATGGCTACCCTGAGGAACTCCAGAGGTCACAAATAACGGATAAGAGGTGCAACTATTAAATACAACTTTCTGAGTTCTAGACTGGAGATAGGATTTTATCCAATTGAGAAGCCCCAGCGGAAATCCCAACAGACGCAATTTCAGAATCAGAAGACAATGAGGGACACTGTTGAAAGCCTTACTAAAATCGGTAAAAATAACATCTGTTTGTTCACCTTGAGTGAAACCATGAATCACTGAAGACATAAATTCTAGTAGGTTAGTAGTAATGGATCTGTTTTTAACGAATCCGTGCTGGTTCGGTGGTATAAAAGGAGAACAGGAATGTTGTAACTGAGATGTTATAATTTTCTCAAAGAGTTTGGGTATTGCAGACAGTTTCGCAATGCCCCTGTAGTTAGAAATGTCAGACCGTGAACCCTTTTTATGTAAGGAAATAATGAAGGATTCTCTCCATGGAGATGGAAACTTAAACTGTTCAAGTGATTTGGAAAACAAGATGTGGATAGGGTAGGCAAGCAAGTCTGCGCATTGTTTTAGGATGCACGATGGCACATTATCTGGGCCAGGAAAAAGGTTAGATTTTAATGAAAGTAAACCATTTAGGACAGAAGAAAAAGATATCGTGGGGCTGCGTATGAAATCATACGAGGAAATAGGATAAGAATAGCCATTGCTGGCATCGGACGACGAGTAGGTTGATTGAAAGAATTTTGCGAAGAGATTCGCAATATCAAAATCAGACGAGGCATTTTCGTGATTATAAAACAGGGAAGAAGGTAAGGTATTGGAACGACGTTTGGTATTAACGAACTAATAAAAGCTCTTTGGATCATTACAAAAATTACTTTGTACACGAGAGAGATCATTTTTATAGCATATACGATTTTGGGCTTGAAATTTTGCCCTAGCAAAAGAGTACTTGGAGAAGTCCGTTCCTTTTCCAGATCTTTTGTAAGTTTTAAATAGGCGAGACTTTAAATTTTTTAAGTGTCTAAGGCTTGCACAAGTCCATGGAACATTTTTCTGAGAGCTTCTTACAATTTCCTGAGGAATGGAGATATCAAAAAGCTCGTAGAGTTTAGAACAAAACAGATTGGTGGCAGCTTCAACACAATGAACTTGATTAAGATATGACCAGTCAGTATTAAGCAACAAATCGTTCGAAAGATTAAAATCTGTTTTCCTAAAACAACGCCTAAGTAGCGCTTTAGTTGGCTCTACTTCTTTAGGTATGTCTGGAAGATCCAATTGAAGCTCTAAGGTTGGATGATAACTATCTTCAGGCAAAGAAATAGGAAATGTACGAGATAGAGTTGCAGATGGTTTATCAGTAAATAAAAAAAAATTAGTATACGACCATGCGAGTTTTTTACGACCCAAGAAACAAAGGGTAGATTGAAGTCCTCCACGACGACTAGAAAGTCACAATCGTGGCAGGATTTCGAAATGTACTCCAAAGCAGAAGCATGTTTAAGATAAGTGGATTCATCAGAAGACGGAGGCACATAAGAACAGCTTAAAAATATTCGAGAATCTCCGATGTGCACAGAGACACAAACAAATTCAATGTCGTCAGTGTTAGGAGCACGGAAAAAGGAAGCATTAAGATTTTGCTTAACAGCAATCAATACACCCCCTCCATTACGATTTTGACGGTCAACTCTAAAGATGCAATAAGAGTCGCACAGAATCTCAGTATTTAATATATGAGATTGAAGCCAAGTTTCAGTCATCATTAAAATGTCAACCTCGAAAGCAAAACTGTTAAGGTAAAGGGATTGGAGTTTAGGTTAGGTTAGGTTCAGATGGCTAGGGACAGAAAGACTGTCCCTTCACTTAGGCCAAGATAGGCCCATTGCGATACCATATTTTTCCCTATTTAAGCCGGGGGGGGGTTCCTCCCGACTGAACCATTGTGACGACGTCAAGAATTTTAGTAGAGATGGAATCTCAATAACGGATACTTCCGAGAGGTTGAGTAGAAATGGGTGACCAAGAGTTTTGAGTCTCCTTCTACTAAGAGCTGGGCAATGACAGAGAAGATGTAGTAATGTCTCCTCCACTTCTTCACATTGGCAGCTTCTGCAGAAGTCGTTGTGGGTTACGCCCAAGCGAGCTGCATGCCTGCCGATGAGGCAGTGACCCGTAAGGGCCCCAATCAGAATTGATATGTTTTCTCTACTTTGGCGCAGAAGACTGTTGGTTCGTTTTTGGTTGAACGTTGGCCACGTGAGTTTAGCTACGGCGCAAACCGGAAGGTTGTTTCATCGTTCTGTAGCCAGGCGCCACGTTTCATTCCTTGTAAGTAGTTTAAATGAGGCTAAGGGCATCCCTATCAAGCTCTTATCTGGGAGGAGCTGAGTGGTAGTGCCCTGTCTTGCCAGTTTGTCGGCTGACTCGTTTCCCTCAATGTTGCGGTGTCCAGGCACCCAGATGAGGTGGATACGGAGATGCTGAGCGATCGCATTTAAGGATCTACGGCATTCCGTGAGTGTTTTGGCGTTATTGTTGTGCGAGTCAAGAGCCCTTAGAGCTGCTTGACTATCAGAGTAAATGTATACGTTCCCTTCATTGATCATGAGTGTGCTAAGGTATTTGGCGGCCTCCTGGATGGCAACCAATTCTGCTTGGTACTCACTGCAATGATCAGGGAGTCGGAAAGAGATTTCCATATTTAGGTCTGTGGAGAAAACTCCACCTCCTACTTTGTTATCAAGCTTTGATCCATCTGTGTAAATATTGATGGAATTTGCTGTGCTGTGGGGCAAGTTATCCCAGTCGAGTCTACTGGGGATATTGACGTCATAGAGTTTGTGGAATGACGTTGTGGGTATACAGTAGTCTGTAATGGCGGGAACCGCGCTATGGTGTCTTAGCATTGTTGAGTGTCCAGATTTACCCGTGTTCCAGGTGTCCGACTCTCTTAATCTCAGGGCTGTAATGCACGCTAACTGTTTAGACATCAGGTCTAAAGGAAGCAGATGAAAAATGGTGTTTAGTGCATCCGTTGGAGTGTTTCGGAGCGCACCGCTCATACATATTTCAGCACTTCTCTGAACCTTGTGTAAAGTGCTCAGGACTGATGGTTTCTCGATTGCTGGCCACCATACTAGAACTCCATAGAGTAATAGTAGTAGTAGTAGTAGTAGTAGTAGAATTATCATTTATTTTTTAAATTGTTGCGTAATATTAACATGATCTGTATAAGAAGTAAGCTACTATAATTATTTAAGAGTACTGTCGTTGGTAACAAAAAAGCAAATCTAAAAAAAATCAAAAATGATAATTGGTGGTAACACCGGCTTGGCCTACTGCCGTCAGCCGAAAACTTAACGCGTCTTTCCACTTCCCTGACTACTACACCTGGCTTCCCGGGTCTTCCCCGCTTCAATATGCGCAAGTTTCTGTATCCACTAAATAAATTCCTCCTTTACCAATTGCCTATAACGTTGTGCTTCGAAGATGTAGCCAATGAGCTTTGGCCAGCTTTCTCCAATTAAAACTTGCAGGCATTCCTCTCTGTTAAGACTGTCCCTTTTCCAATAATTTCGACGTATCTCCCTTAAGATTGGGCATCTTGCTATAAAGTGCAGCGTATCTTCTCTTTCTCTCATATTGCATAATGAGCACTCTTCTGAGCGATCGATTCTTGTATTCCAAACTCAAGAGCTCTACTCTTGCCTTGAAAATTGCCACAATTCCATTTATGCCGATATCATCGTTGAAGTAGTTTTTGTCTCCAAGGTTGTGCTCTAATGCTTTATAGGTATCACGTGTCTCGCTTTGCCTCGCCCTGCGCTCCGCATTGTCTCGAGAAGATCGTTTCACACCCTCGATCAATAGCTTATGATTCATTTTCCAGGTGGATAGATTCGCAAAAGAGCAATTTATGTTCAGTGATGTTGCAAGAGATTCCCACTTTTGAAAGAACTGCTTCTTCGTTTGCATCAAGTGCGTAGCTATAATTTTTGGCAGTCTGTGCGCTTCCATGTTCATGGTCTTCCTCATATAGCTTAAATGTAAGTGTAGCGTGTCGGCATAAACAGGAGATAGTCCAGTTTCGAGAATGATGGCATGGTTTGGCGTGTTCATTGGGAGTCTAAACAATCGCTTTATAAATCCCATCAACAATTTTTCCACATCTTCATATTGACTGTGTCCCCATACTTGGGCGGTGTAGCACATTATGGATCGCGATGTTGCTTCAAAGACTTTGAACTTTGCGCTGCTTTTTACATTCTTTTTTGCTATGAAGGAACTTCATGTGCTGTTGATAGCAAGTCTGGCATCTTTGAGTTTTTGTCGCACATGTTTGGTGAAACTCATTGATGGAGTCAATAGCACGCCCAGATATCTGTACTCCTTGACCACTTCAATTTCTGCGCCGTTTAGAGTCCACTTTTCATTCCGTGACAGCCGTCCTCTTGGATCTTTCACGCACATTATTTTTGATTTGTCGAGATTTATTTCCAAATTCCATGTGACACAGTATTCTTGAGTGCGGTTGATCATCTCTTGCAGCTTCTGTGGGCTGTCCGCCAGAAGCACCATGTCATCTGCGTACATGAGTACCTTGACAATGTGTGCTCCGATTTTCACACCTCCAGGCAGAATTTCCGTGATACCATCCACAAAGAGCGAAAAAAGCAATGGACTGAGGAGGCAGCCTTGTTTCAGACTTGTATTGGTCTCAAACCACTCTGACACTGATTTTCCGTCCCACACAGCAGTGCGATTCTCGCTGTATAGAGTAATATGGGACGTACTATGGCTGTGTAAAGTCAATGAACAATTGCTGGGGAAAATACCCATTTGCGGCCTATCGCATGCTTACAAGAGAAGAGGGCAATGGATGCCTTCTTCACCCGCTCAGTAATATTATCATGCCAGAGTAGTTTCCTGTCCAGTACGACGCCCAGGTACTTGGCATTGTTTTTGAATTCTAGACTTATATTGTTTAGTTTGGGAGGGATGAGATCTGGAACTTTATATCTCCGTGTGAAGAGAACTAGTTCTGTCTTTTTCGGATTTACACCCAGACCGCAAGAAGACGCCCACTCAGAAATTGTCGCCAGCGCGGTCTGCATGAGGTCACATAAGGTTTGTGGGAAACTTCCGCATTTGAATATAGCAATGTCGTCTGCATAAGCCACCACCACATGTCCCGCCGCCTCCATAAGGCGCAGCAGTTGGTAGACTGTTACGACCCAGAGAAGCGGGGAAAGAACACCCCTTGCGGGGTGCCTCGGTGTACGAATCTGCGAGCGGTTGCACCACCAAGACTTGAATTCACTGCTCTACTTGAGAGCATAAGGTTGATGAATTCAATCAGTGGCGCGTCCACTCCCACATCCCCCAAAGCTGTGGTAATGGCACCAGGTAGGACATTGTTAAAGGCACCCTGTATGTCCAGAAATGCTGTCAGAGAGTATTCTTTTATTTCAAGCGATTTTTCAATCCTTGAAACTAAGGAGTGTAAGGCGGTTTCGGTGGATTTACCTTTGCAGTATGCGTGTTGCGTAGGTGCTAAGAGAGAAGGGTTAATAGTCTGCCTTAGGTGGGCGTCAATTAGTCTTTCAAGGGTTTTTAGAAGAAAAGAGGATAGGCTTATTGGCCTATAGTCGCTGGGTCTAGCATGTGAGGCTTTACCGGCTTTGGGTATAAATACCACTTTTGATTCCCTCCATTTTTTTGGTATATAGCTAACCTTAAGGCAGCTTGTAAAAATTAGATTTATACAACCCATGGTGTGCTCCAAAGAGTTTTGAAGCTGGGCTGGAAAGATGTTGTCTGGTCCTGGTGACTTAAAGGGCTCGAATGTGTCGATAGCCCATTTAATTCTGGCATTACTAATAATGTCACTGTTAAACAGTCTTAAAAGGTGTGGTTGCATTACTGTTGCTTGTGGGGTACTGGAACATGCTGGAAAGTGTGTAGTCAGCAGGAGATCCAAGGATTCCTCGCTGGATTCAGTCCAGGTTCCATCTTCATTTTGCAGGAGACCTGGCGACACAGGTGACTTCGCCAAGATCTTCCTGAGTCGCGATGCGTCAGAAGCGGATTCTATATTGCTACAGAAATGAGGCCAAGAGCTGCGTTTAGCTTTCCTTAGAGCTTTTTTATAGATGTTGAGTTTTTTCTTATATAATTCCCATGAGGTGGTTTGGTCATTATATTTGGCGGCATTAAAAGTATGCCTACATTGTTTTCTGAGCTTGTCTAATTCACTGTTCCACCATGGAGGTTTGTGTGTGGATTTTTTGTTTTCTGGGGGGGGGGGGGGCAGGCCCTATTGAACGATTTGGAACACGCGGTGGTGAACGTGTCGACTAATTTATCAATTTGTTCTCCGGTTGTTGGTGTAAACGGCGGAACGGATTCAATATTTTTTGTCAGATAATTGTTGTATGTTTCCCAGTTGGTTCTTCTGGGATTTTGGATTTTAGTGGGAGGGGGACATTTATTGCTGAATTTGCACTCTATATACCGATGGTCCGAGAAAGAGTGTTCTGCTAGAACCTTCCAAGAAACAAGTTGGTCAGATAGGTCCTCCGAGACTGTACTTTAATCCGGGTCAAATTCAAATGACCACTAGCACGGGCTATAAAAGAGTGTCTGGAGCTGATGTCGTCATCGGAGTCGCCATCGTTTCCAGACCTACGCACACCCCCTGAAACCATTAAA
The DNA here is from genome assembly GCA_018904235.1 of Lordiphosa stackelbergi. Taxonomy (NCBI): domain Eukaryota; kingdom Metazoa; phylum Arthropoda; class Insecta; order Diptera; family Drosophilidae; genus Lordiphosa; species Lordiphosa stackelbergi. The sequence goes on along the minus strand of JAEIFU010000258.1, from coordinate 89,200 downwards.
TGGGCAGTCAATAACCCTATGCAACAATTTTTTGATCCCGGCTTCTTAATAGTTGATCGTTATGTAAAATTTCACGCTGAATTCAAGTCTGCTCTCAGATATGTCAAAAGTAGAACGGGTTTTGAGATATAGCTAAATTTTCAATTTTAGTGTTTTGAAAAAAGGTAGGTCTACTAAAACGCCATTTTCTCTGGTTTTAGTCAACCGATATGTATAAACTGGAACAAAAATTAAAGATAAAGAATAAAATTAGTTTTTAAAAAAACGACAATTGTTTAAAATCCAATCATAAATGACGATACCAACATACCTCTTCTTGAGAGTATTATTAACTGTTGTTTTGCATGCAAACAACAGTAACTGAAACAGTGACGAAACAGTGACTAAAACAGTGACCAAAACAGTGACTAAAACAGTGACTAAAACAGTGACCAAACAGTGATTAAAACAGTGACCAAAACAGTGACTAAAACAGTGACCAAACACTGACTAAATCAGTGACTATCCATCGTAAAGAGCTTCGTTCGTATCGGGTGTTCTACGACGCCCACTCTTTTTTATCCAAAATTTTACGAACTTGAACATGAGTTGCTCAAAGCGAACATTTCACTGCAAAAATGATCCAAGCAAGTTTTGCTTTATTTGTGGAGGATTTTCATTCGCGAGGCAGAGAATTTTTTCGGAGCAATTGCAAAATATTTTTTCTTTATATTTTGGCAAGAAACTAGACTATTGCTGGTTCTTGTTGCGAGAAACACACAGTCTGCACAAAAAACAAAAGGGGTCTACATCATTTGAGTAATTTTATCCAACCTTGAACTGCAATAAAAACTCCTAATGCTCAAAGTTTATTCTTATTTGTGACTAAGATGTGATTTTTATACTGAAAAACTAGAAAGAACTCGATATTTTGGTTACATTTCAATGTCAGAGAGGAATTTTTTAAATGGCTATGTGACTTATTAAACAAAAAGTGCAGAGTTACGGGTCGGAGAGCATGCAAAACAACAATTAATAATACTCTCAAGAAGAGGTATGTTTACTTAATTTTCATCCGATTTTGATGACCAAGTGCAAAAAATGTTCATAAGAGATTACCCCATCCTGTCAATATCTGAGACCTGAGCAATTGTTATGGTAAGATTGAAAAAAGCTTAATGAAAGGCAGCAAAAAATTAAAAATAATCAAAATTTTTTCAAAAATCCAACTTTGAAGTGCTATAACTTCGTCATTTATGATTGGATTTTAAACAATTGTCGTTTTTTTTTAAAACTAATTTTATTATCGTAGAACTTTTTTAGGCAGGCTCTAGGTCATTAAGTTATGGATATTGTCCACAACTTTTCTAAAACAAGACTCGCACAACACTACAAAGGAGGCTGGTTGACAGTATAACGCTATTTCATGAATACCAATTCAATCTTCTGTCCTCAGTGTGTTGGCAGAAGTTGCTTCATGAAAGAATTGCTATGAACGCTTGGGAATGCCAAAGGCAGGCTTGTAGCAAAATCCGACATTAGCAGCAAACGCCATAAACACTAAGGCTTTAATGTTTTGTGCATCCCGTTTTAATCGGCCCTTCTGTTGTTAGTGGGGGAAATTCTTTCTCCGCAGCCAACACAGGCGCCAATTGTTTGAATTGCCAAAAAAGTTGTACGATTTTCAATCAAAAAGGTCACTAATAGTGCTTTTCTACTACAGCCGAGTTAGAGTTCGCGTCCATTTATCGAAGAACGCGAGTCCAACTCCATACAAAAAAAATTTCAGCTGTCGACCGAGGGGGTGGTGCGGGGGTAGGGAAAAAAGTCGAGTCCACTTTGGACGCTGGTTCTGCCAACTCGTTTTTTCATATTTATACGATGAATATCGATAGAAATTGATATCGATAAGACTTATGACAACAAAATCAGCTGGCACAACAATTGGCGGTAAGAGAAATGGAAGGTAAGATGATTTTAATTTGTTGATATATTAATATTATAAAGGTGTTCAAAATTAGACAAAATGGATTGGACCCTGGATTCGACTTTGTTCCTTCTGGACCTATGGGTATAGAACCTAGACGGACTTCGCGGGCCCAGGAAAACCACGCGCATCTACAAGGAAATAGCAGATCAACTGGCCATGTATGGCCCGACACCAATTGAGGTGAAAAATAAAATAGACAACTTGATAAAAAGATACAGGTACAGATAAAATTTAAAAGAAATGTTCAATGTGTCATAATAATTTATACATTTTCGTTGTAGAAAGGAGCAAACCAAAATTGGGCCATCTGGCGGAACCGGCTCAAATTGGGAACATTACGCCAGAGTGCACTCCATTTTGGCCACATCAAAGGCCATTAATATAAGAAATGTGTTGGTCGAAAGCGTTGGTAAGGTACCTCAAACACAATCTTTTATTTTTGTCTAATTATATATACATCTATTTTAGATTTGTCTTCTGTGGATACCTCGATGGAACAGGAAGAGTATGATGGACCGTCGACGTCGCAAAAAAGAAAGCGCTCCGACAAGCTGGAGCGCATTTTGGAAATTGAGGAGAAGAAGCTGGAAGTAATGACTTCGGTGGCCGAAGACATTAAGGCGGCCAACGAGGAAATGAAGAGTTTCCACAACGAGCTTCTGGAAATCTTTAAAAATAAAAACCAATAGCAAATAATAATAATTTTAAGAAACAAAGACTTTTAAATGTGATCTAATTGAAACAGAATGTGAAATTTAATTTTAAAATAAAATAGAGTTAATATTAAAAATGTATGTACAATTTCTATTTCATTGTGAAATATGTGCCAAGGGCGCGTCGAATAGCTTCTGCTTCTGCATTGTTGTTACCTAGCCACACGGTATTCTCTGGCTGCTGTTTCTCCTCACCGGCATCCGACTCCCACTTCTCGTTCATGACACTGTTCTGCTCGTTTAAAAAATTGTGAAGTATGCAACAGCATATAATAATACTGTTAGTTTTGGAAATGTGGTTGTCGAGACCTTTTCCAATACGCCGAAAACGCGCTTTTAAGTGGCCAAAGGCGTTTTCTACAACGCGCCTTGACTTTGACAAGTGATAATTAAAAGCACGCTGCTCTGCTGGTTGGTCCACTGAAAACGGATAAGGCTTCATAACAGTTGTGGAGAACCGAAAGGCAGAATCTCCAAGAACCACAACTGGAATCTCAGTGTCACATATGGTAATGGCATTTTCCTTGAAAAGAGACGTCCCTTCCAACAAACCCTTTAGCTTGCTCTCAGAATATATCTGAGAGTCATGGCAACGTCCAGGACACCCCACGTTTATGTATAAAAAGTTTTTATTAAAAACCTGTACCTGCAAGTACAATTATATATTTTTGCAGTTTTTTGAAAGACGTATACACAAACGATATCTTACCGGTGGTCGACCAGTGCAAACAGGACCGTTGAGTACCACCCTTTATAGTTGTGATAGTCCACTGCATCTTTTGCATTTGGCCGCACTTCAATATGACAACCATCTGAAACGAACTTACTAAAGTTAAAGTGTGTATTTTAAACGGATATAATAAAATGAGTTTACCCATTGCCCCAAAACACTGAGGAAATCCGAGCTTTTCAAACCCTTTCACACACTCTTTAACCTTTTCATCGGTCAAGAAGTTCGGTGGCAAATATTCGGGAGCCATTTGGGATATCACCTCGTTGCAGAACTCGCTCAGTATTTTGCAAACCATTGATTTCGATATACCAAATAGTCTCCCAATAGTTCGATATTCTGCTGATGAACCAAGCGTGTAAAGAGCTACGGCGATTCGCTTGTCCAGTGGAATTGCAAGCCGAAAAGGAGTATCCTGCTTTTCCAGCCCAGGCAGAAGTTGGACCAGCATCTGAAACGTTGATCTCTCCACCCGAAAGCATTCCTTAAAAAATGCGTCTGTATTTTTAGGCACATCGTTCTCCCAAAAGCAACCATATCGACTCTAGGAAATAAATAATTTATAACTTTATTTTAATATTTAATTAGTAAATGGCTTGTGACTTACAAACGCCCAAGTGCTACGTGGGTGGGACTCTTCGTACGCAACGCTAGACACAGCACACTCGTTCATCAGTTGCAAAACATTTTGATTCAACTGCATAAGCTGCAATTGTTGCTTCTCAATTGCATTTAGCAAAACAATGTCACTCAAATTCATTTTGTATTGTTGCACAAAGGTAAACAAACAGAGCAGATCAGCTGTTGTGGACTCGGAATTGGAGACCGAACGCAGTGGAAACGCCTTTTAAAACAATCACTTTGTAATTTTATTATCTTTAATTTTTGTTTTTAGTTTATACATATCGGTTGACTAAAACCAGAGAAATGGCGTTTTAGTAGACCTACCTTTTTTCAAAACACTAAAATGTAAAATTTAGCCTTATCTCAAAAACTGCTTTTTAACCACGGCTACGGCCTTAAGATTTTGGAATCAACAATTAAATGTTAAAGATAAAGAGAAATAATTTTGACTTTTTTTTACTTTATCAAAGTTGTCGAAAAACAACAACTTTTATGTGACATCAGTCAGCAAAGGCAACATACGCGAAACGACGCTCCAAGTTAACACCGAGGAAAACTATCACACTGCAAAATACTTAAGAACTGAAAACAAAAACTATTACACCTACCAACTAAAAAGATGCAAAGGCCTACAAGTGGTAATCAAAGGCATTGAATCAAGTGCACTATCAACGGAAGTCGGTAATGCCTTAGAAGAAAAGGGACTTTAGGTCAAGTCCGTATAAACCTTATGAACAGAGACAAAATACCCCAGCCACTATTCAAAGTTGAGCTAAGTTCAGAAGACACAGCTCCCAAAAAAATGCTGTGCACCCTATATACAACTGACAGGTTTTATTGCTTCGCAGAATAACTGTACAGGAGCCCCACAAACGTACGAATCCAGTGCAATGTACCAATTGCCAAGAGTTTGGGCACACTAAAGCCTACTGCGCTCTGCGACCTGTTTGTGTAGCATGCAAAGAGCGGCACAACACTGCCACAAGTCCTGCAAGCAAGGAAAACAATTCTGTTAAAAATTGCAGTAACTGTGGAGGCAAACACAAATTACAGGCGTTGCCCAGTCTACAAAGATCTGAAGAGCAGGATTAATACGTGCACAGATTTGCACGTTCCAATGGAAACCTTAATCAGTTTACACCCTTGCAATCGACTCCTGAAGTATTCTTTCCCAAAGCTGCTATGTCGTCATTCGCCCCATCGAGTACTACCCAAGGCGTTTCTTTTGCAAGTTCATTGAAATTAGGAATGGATAAACCCTTATCGACAGCCACAGTCTCACACGAAACACGAACTGAGCCGGCTCTGCCAACAATTAATAAACAAGCGGAACAATCATCAAACTATTGTAGCTTAGAAACCATGTTTCTTTAGTTGCAGTAAACACTGCAGGATTTCATTGTATACACAACAAATAAGGAATCAAGGCATCCTCATTCAAATGCTCGCCTCGCGACAATCCAAATAATGGCTCTCTTTGGAAAGCAAATGCTATTCCTCGCCACAAAGTGGAGCTATCAAAATTTCTCCAAGACAACGAAATCGACATTATGCTTCTTGCGGCGGTTTATTGTCCGCCACGTTTTGCCATATCAGAAAATCAATTTCTAGATTTCTTTAATACATAAGGTCAACGCTTTTATTTTTGTGCAGCCGGATGACTATAACTCGAAACATCCCCACTGGGCTCGAGGCTGACTAATTCAAAATTGAAGCAACTCTATAGCGTTCTCATGCGCGCGTCAAACAAACTCGACTATGTATCTCCGGGTAGGCCTACATATTGGCCAGCAGATCCCAAGAAAACACACGACCTTATAGACCTTGCCATAACAAGAAAAGTTCCACAAAATTTAGTAAAAGCAGAAGCACTCGCAGATTTGTCGCCAGACCATTTTCCGATTATTTTCACTCTCTAGAGTGCCCTCAAATCAAAGAGCATCCTCGGAGACTGACATCACATAAGAAAAACTGGCTCAAACAATATATCAGCAGTCACATTGAACTGAGCCCAACCATCAACAGCGAAGACGGATTTGAAACACTAACATCAACAACAACAGCTAAGCAAGATCGTGGATTAACGAGCAGCTACATAGACCGGCTAGTCACGAAAAAGCGGCGGGCAAGAAGAGAATGGCAGAGCAATCGGTCGCCAACTGCCAGGACTCGCGTGCGACATGCAGAACGAATTCTCCACAAAGCACTCGAAGCTGAGGAGCAGCTAGCCCATAGCCGCTATGGCTAATATATTTTTCCCCTATGCAAGTATAAAGCCACCTGCTACACGCCTTTGAGGGACCAGAGAGGAAGATGGGCCCGCAGCCACGAAAAAAGGCAATGTTTTCGCACTTCACCTAAAAAACGCTTTTTTTAGCCGAACCCACCAACCAATGCATATGCACTGCCATTGGTTCCTACCGCCGCACAGACTTACCCAATCAAGGTTCATTCGCTTGAAATAAAAAATGTTATCAGAGAACTTAATCCTAAAAAGCACCAGGATATCATCTAATTACGTTCAAATTAGGTTCCGAGCAAGACTCGGGACCGTTGAGCATGTCACCTGTTTAACCTCAGATATTCGGACGGCGTATGAGTACCACAATACTGCTCCGCAATTTTCCTAGATGTTGCCCAGGCATTTGACCGCGTTTTGTTAGACGGTCTCAATTTTGAAATTAAGACACTGCTTCCTACAAATACTCACCAACTCTTAAAATGTTATGTCAGCAACAGAGTATTCTCTGTCCGACAAAATGAGTACTCAACGGAAGAGTTCACCATTAGAGCCGGAGTGCTACAGGGTAGCGTTCTCGGTTCTTTACTGTGTGTATTGTAGGTAGGTAGGAATTTCCGGTTAGCCCCATGTAGGGGGGCCACACATAGACCTTACGGTCCTTAGTAAGGACGTTTGCTTTTTAGGGTACCATATCCTTCAGAAATTCTGGAGTATCTTTGACGTTTTGGAAAATGCCAATAGTTGTTTGGGGGAACTCTTAGCCGCCTCTTCCAGAGAGGTGAAACTTGGAGAGTGCAGATGGTTTTAGTCTTGTCGTGGCGATTGCTGGGCAGCTGCAGATGAAGTGTTCTAGGGTTTCTGCTACTCCAGGTTCCTTACATTTCCTGCAGGTGTCTGCTGTCGTGATGTATAGTGCGTGAGTTTTTTGTCTCTTGTCTTGCACATAATTTTAGAGATTCTGAAGCCGGTCGTGTTCTTCCACTTTTCCTCTGCTTCTTTCTCAGCTATCTCTTTCATCTTGCTGTATAGCGTCTGTAGGGAGATAGGTATGTTTAGTGTTGCTTCTTGGCTTAGTGCGAGACCGGCTTTTGCAAGAGTGTCCGCCAAATCATTTCCATCAATGCCCTGGTGGCTGGAAATCCAGTAGATTTGCACCTTGCTGGAGGTGCTGAGGGAATCTATTGCTTCTCTGCTTGCCAGAACATTTTTGGAGTTGATGGCGTGACTCTGCATTGCTTTGATTGCCGCTGGGCTGTTTACGTATATGTTGATTTGATCGTTTGGTGCGTGTAATTCTGCCAATTCAGCTGCTTTCCTTATAGCGAAGACTTCCGCCTGGAATAAAGTGCAGTGGTTTGGCAGTTTGTAGGAGACGGCGGCCTCCGACTTCTGAGGCCATCTTTGAGCCGTCCGTGAAAAGGTGCATTGCTTCCTGAGCCAGTCCTGTACGCCAGTCTTCTGGTCCCAGTAATGCTGATGCGCTTGTGAAGTTCGTTTTTGGGATCATGTAATCCGTGCTACTGTTGATCTCTCTACCCACTGTGCTGTGTCCATAGTTTTGTAGCGCCTGCCGCGCAAAGACGTTGGGCAGTCCTGTGTGCAGTGAGGCGTGCTTGGATGTCCAGGGGGTTGACACCTAGGATGTGTTCCAGTGCATTTGTTGGAGTAGACCGCAGCGCCCCCGTTATGCAGATTAGTGCCTGCCGCTGGGTTTTATCCATCAGCTTTAGATATGTGGACTTCTCTGTGTTTTGCCACCATACCTATATACCGTGTAGTAGTATCGGTCGTGTAACTGATATGAAGAGCCAGTGCGTTAGTCTTGGGGATAGGCCCCAAGTGCTGCTAGCATCTTCTGGGATGCATATAGCGCATTGGTTGCCTTTTTCACCCTTTCCTCCACATTGAGTCTCCAGGATAGTTTACTGTCGATTACTACTCCAAGGTGTTTTAATTTGTTTTTTGGCGATAGCTGGGTTCCATTTATCGTGGGTGGAGTCCATTGCGGTACCTTGTATCTCTTGGTGAAGAGAATGAGGTCCTTCTTCTCCGCATTGATGCTAAGTCCGGCTTCTGTGACCCACTTTAGTATCTCTGGCTGATTTCTGTGGCACACCTGATAGGAAAAATGTTATTTTTCATCCGATTGACTTGAAACTTGGTTTGTAAGCATAGTACGCGAAATAATTCGACACGTGTTTTCCCGATTTATTAAATCCGCCCTTCAAACTCGGTTTGTAAGGATATAATACGAAACAGTTTGAAATGAGATTTTCCGAAGTTTTAAAATTTCAGCCTGCATAAAAAAACCTATTTTTCATTCGATTGGCATGAAACTCGGTTTCAGCCCCCAGAAGTGAAAATGCCCGAAAAATTCTACATGCAAAATAACTTTTACTCATCCGATTGACTGTTTTTATTTTCCGATGTTAGAAATAACGCCGGGATGCCCACTGAGAAGTGAATGGGATGTTGGTGGGATGGTTAGTTGTTTTGGGAGTGGGTGGTAAGTGGTTGTGAAGTGGGTGGAATGTGGCAGAAAGTGGGAGGAATGTGGGTGGTAAGTGGGAGGCATGTGGGTGGGATGTGGAAGGGATGTGGAAGGGATGTGAGTGGGATGTGGGCGGGAAGTGGGTGGGAGGTGGGTGGGATGTGGGAGAGAAGTGGGTTGGATCTTCGTGGGAATTGGGTGTAGAGTTGGAGGGATGCGGATGGGATGCGGATGGGATGTGGATGGGAGGTGGGTGGGAAGTGGGAGCGAAGTGGGAGAGTAGTTGGTTGGATCTGGGTGGGAATTGAGTGTAGAGTGGGTGGGATGTGGATGGGAAGTGGGTGGGATGTGAGAGGGAAGTGGGATGGAAGTGGGTGGGATGTTGAAGGGATGTGAGTGGGATGTGGGTGGGAGGTGGGTGGGAAGTGGGCGCGAAGTGGGAGGGATGTGGGAGAGAAGTTGGCTGGATCTGAGTGGGCATTGGGTGTAGAGTGGGTGGGACGTGGATGGTAAGTGGGTGGAATGTGTGTGGTAAGTGGAAGGGAAGTGGGTGGTTTGCTATCTGATACGGGTTATATACTGTTGAAGGCGCTGCGAAGCGCGACGGGTTATATGCTAGTATATATATATACTATATCTCTATAAATATAAAAGAGAGTGTCCTGACTGATATACTGACTGGCTGACTGACTGATTGGCAATCATCGCACAGCCTAAACGGTAAGAGATAGAAAGCTGAAATTCGGACAGGAATTTCTGTTAGTGGTGAAAGTGCGTACTAAGACGGGGTTTTGGAAAATTCCACCCGGAAAAGTCGGAAAATGTTATTTTTTATCCGATTGACTTGAAACTTGGTTTGTAAGCATAGTACGCGAAATAATTCGCCACGTGTTTTCCCGATATTGGAAATTCCGCCCACGAGGAAAATGGCCGGAAAATTCTGCATGCAAAAAACTAGGCGTGAAAATGCCCGGAAAATTCTACAAGAAAAAAAATTATTTTTCATCCGATTGACTTGAAACTCGGTTTGTAAGGGTGGAATACAAAATCTATATATATAAAAGAGTTCAACCTGACTGACTGACTGGTGACCGTCGCACAGCCTAAACCATAAAAGATAGAAAGATGAGATTTTCACAATAGTTTTATCTTATGCTGAAAGTGAGTACTAAGAACGGATTTTGGAAAATTCTGTCGGGAAATGTGGAAAATTCGCGGGAAACTGTTGTGTGAAACTTTTTTGTTTTTCATCTGATCAAGTTCAAACTTATTTTCAAAGATCTATATGAAGATTCAACAACAACTGCATACCAATCATCCGGAAAATTTACCTCCGCTGGGTGGAAAGTGGGTGGTCAAGGTTGTTTGGTCAAAACTTTAGTTGCCAGCGATTAGCGGCAAACTCATTTTTAAAATTACACATAGCAAAACATAGAAAAAGTGACTTTCAAATTTTGGAAAATCTATCCCCAAAGTCGGAAAATTGATGGAAAACTGTTGTATGAAACTTTTTTTTTTATATTATCCGATCAGATTCAAACTCATTTTCAAAGATCTTTATGAAAATTCAACAATAACTGTGTTTTAATTTTCCCGAAAATCCCACACGGAAAAGTCGGAAAAGTGTCGGAAAAGTTTGAATGGTAAAAATTTATTTTTCATCCGATCGACTTGAAACTTGGAAGCTAGGGAAGTGGGTGGGATGTGAATGGGATGTAGGTGGGAAGTGAATGGGATATGGACGAGAAGTGGGCGGGAAGTGGGCGGGAAGTGGGAGGGAGGTGGGAGGTAGGTGGGTGGGAAGGGGGCGGGAAGTGAGAGGGATGTGAAGGGGAAGTTTGTAGAAAGTGAGTGGAAACTGGGGAGAAGTGGGTGGGTGGGAATTGGGTGTAGAGTGGGTGGGATGTGGGGGTGGGATGTGAGCGTGAAGTGGGTGGGAAGTAGGTGGGAAGTGGGTGGGAAACGGGTGGAAGTGGTGTAAGAAGTGGATTGGGAGTGGGTGGAGTAGGATGGGGATGGTAAGAACGCAGCAGCAAAGTTGTAAGTTCGATTTCTGGGCTCTACAGAGAAAACAAATTTAGAGAATATTTTTATATTTGGTAAATATTTAACTCTCACGATTGACTATAAACTAAATCTGATATTGGTTCTATACTGTTAAAGGCGCAGCGAATCGCGACGGGCGTTTTAATAGTAATATATAATTTTAATAATATTTTTTAATAGAGTTTGAGTTTAATTTTTATTCGTCACAATTCTATTCAAATATTTTCTAGCCTACAATATTATTTTGCAGTTCATGATTGTTTGTAACTGCCCCCAGTTATCAAATACATCAGCGAGCAGAAATAAAAAAGCCTGTTTGTTCATTCAATCAAAGCTGAACTTTCGGCTGAATTAAAATGTTAAGTTAAGCGCATAGTGTGCCGGATTGATTGGAGGAGGTTTGCTGGGCTAGCAGTTGGTTTGGAGCATGTGGCATACGTAACTCGCGCGGTTCGTGGAGCCAATATAGACTCGGACCATTGCCTTGTCGCAGCCAAGGTACGCATGCGGCTCAATGTGGCACATGTCACACGCTCTGGCACACGTCGAAAGCTAAACGTCGAGAAGCATCAAGCACAAGGGACCACTGATGCCTACTCAGCTAAACTCGCCCAACTGCTCAGGGAAACCTCTCCATCTTCTTCCAATATATGCGAACAGTGGATTCGTACATCACACTCCTTGAGTACGGCTGCCAATGAGATACTCGGTTACTCCGTGTCCCCAAGAAAGCGGTCTTGGTACGATGAGGAGTGCCGCCGCTCTACTGCAGTGAAAGAAGATGTCTTCAAAAAAATCTGCAGTCAGGAGCAAAGCGGGCTGTTAAGGCCCAATACCGGGAGAAAAAGATAGAGGATAAACGCCTTTTTAGAGGAAAACTGAAATGATATTATTCGGTATGAGTGAGACTCGAAAATTTAATCAAAAGATTAAGCATTTAACAGAAGGTTTTAAGCCCAGAGTCGCGCACTGCAAAAACGAATCTGGTCTGAGATCTGCAAGTGATGCTTAACAAACGGAGAAGTTACTTCTCGAACCTACTGGGAGGCGATGTTTGAAATTTATTGAATCTTCTCTTAATGAGGCTAACAATAAGTTTTCTAATCTTAATCTAGAAATAATTATATGTAATGTATGTAATGTATAATGTATATATGTTCCGCGGCACTTTAATTCATTCATTAGGGTGCGCAAGAAGCTTCTCGGAATATTTGCGTGTCAGGTGCTGTATTTCACTTTCGACCAATGGGATCCTTAAGTCGTTGTGGATATACTCGTTGCTAATGTACCATGGCGCTCCGGTGAGTGTTCTAAGAATTCTTGATTATGACCTTTGAAGAATGTCCACAATGCTCGCGCAGGCATTTCCCCATAGCTGCGAGCCATAAGTCCAGGCAGTAATACATTTGTGCAGTAATACTTTATATTTCAGTTTTAGGGGAGAACGGGCGTTAATTAGCCAGTCAAGGCTGTATGCCTTTAGCTTTATTTAATGTTTTTTCGAGTCTATGTGCTTGCTCCAGGTGAGCCGTCTGTGGAGGTGTACTCCAAGGTCGACAACATCGTTTGATTGGGGTATCAAAGTCGCGTTTTGGGATATCTGCTCTTGCTGGTTGATTTTTAGGCGCCAGTTGGCCAGCCGCTCCTCCACATAAGCAAGGTGGCTTGCCAAAAGTAAGGTAAAAGGTAAAACTGGCTATACAGCTCCTCGACGGGGCCAAGCCAAGCTTCTCACAATCTCTTGGCGTGTGTGCCCTAAATTTTTCGCACAAGAGAAAGGGACCTACAGTTTAACGCCGGATCCGAACGGCAAAGTTTGAGAAAAATTGCTTTTTCATGGCTAGTTACTTCACAGCTGGCGCCACTAAGCTGGTGAAGGTGACCGTATGTGTAAAAGCTATTCTTCCAAAGAAAGAAAAAAACTTTTATTATTAGATGTTCAGAGGCGGGATCGAACCCACGACCTCCCGCCCAGCAGTCCAGCACACTAACCACTGGGCCACAGACGGCCAAAAGTCTTGATGCGATAATTGGACATCGTGATCTGCTTAGAATTGTCATCCGCAAAAGTGGATATTGTTAGTCGGGGGTCTATTGGGATGTCTGCAGTGTACAATACATACAGAAAAATACCGAGAACGCTACCCTGTGGCACTCCAGCTCTAATGGTGAACTCTTCCGTTGAGTACTCATTTTGTCTGACAGAGAATACTCTATTGCTGACATAACATTCTTAGAGTTGGTGAGTATTTGTAGGAAGCAGTGTCTTAATTTCATAAATGAGTCCGTCCAACAAATCGCGGTCAAATGCTCGGGCAACATCTAGGAAAATTGCGGAGCAGTATTGTGGTTACGCGGTTGACATGCTCGATTGTCCTGTGTTTTGCTCGGAACCCAAATTGAAGTGAAGAAATTACTGTTTGTGCATGTGTATCAATTTTGCGAAGTAAGATCTTCTCAAACACTTTTGACAAGCAAGGTAGAAGGTTTATGGGTCTATATGATGGCGCTTGAGTTTTATCCTTTCCTGGTTTCGGAATCAATATGATTGTAGCTTTCTTCCACTGAGTTGGAAAGTATCCACATCGCAGTACATCATTAAATATTCTTTAGATATATGTAATGGCAGGACTTGGAAGTTCCCTAATCATTTTAGGCGTCATAAGATGATATCCTGGTGCTTTTTTAGGATTAAGTTCTCTGATAACATTTTTTATTTCAAGCAAATGAACTTTGCCATTCTCTTCTTGCACGCCGCTTTTCCGTGACCAGCCGGTCTATGTATGCTGCTCGTTAATCCACGATCTTGCTTAGCTGTTGTTGTTGATGTTAGTGTTTCAAATCCGTCTTCGCTGTTGATGGTTGGGCTCAGTTCAATGTGACTGCTGATATATTGTTTGTATTTGAGCCAGTTTGTCTTATGTGATGTCAGTCTCCGAGGATGCTCTTTGATTTGAGGGCACTCTAGAAGGGTGAAAATAATCGAAAAATTGTCTGACCACAAATCTGCGAGTGCTTCTGCTTTTACTAAATTTTGTGGAACTTTTCTTGTTATAGCAAGGTCTATAAGGTCGGGTGTTTTCTTGGGATCTGCTGGCCAATATGTAGGCCTACCCGGAGATACATAGTCGAGTTTGTTTGACGCGCGCATGAGAACGCTATAGAGTTGCTTCAATTTTGGATTAGTCAGCCTCGAGCCCAGTGGGGATGTTTCGAGTTATAGTCATCCGGCTGCACAAAAAAAAGCGTTGACCTTATGTATTAAAGAAATCTAGAAATTGATTTTCTGATATGGCAAAACGTGGCGGACAAAAAACCGCCGCAAGAAGCATAATGTCGATTTCGTTGTCTTGGAGAAATATTGATAGCTCCACTTTGTGGCGAGGAATAGCATTTGCTTTCCAAAGAGAGATATTATTTGGATTGTCGCGAGGCGAGCATTTGAATGAGGATGCCTTGATTCCTTATTTGTTCCTACATTGTGTTTTGCATGTATACAATGAAATCCTGCAGTGTTTACTGCAACTAAAGAAACATGGTTTCTAAGCTACAATAGTTTGATGATTGTTCCGCTTGTTTATTTATTGTTGGCAGAGCCGGCTTAGTTCGTGTTTCGTGTGAGACTGTGGCTGTCGATAAGTTTATCCATTCCTAATTTCAATGCACTTGCAAAAGAAACGCATTGGGTAGTACTCGATGGGGCGAATGACGACATAGCAGCTTTGGGAAAGAATACTTCAGGAGTCGATTGCAAGGGTGTAAACTGATTAAGGTTTCCATTGGAACGTGCAAATTCTGTGCACGTATTAGTCCTGCTCTTTAGATCTTTGTAGACCTGGCAACCTCTGTAATTTGCAGTGTGTTTGCCTCCACAGTTACTGCAATTTTTAACAGAATTGTTTTCCTTGCTTGCAGGACATGTGGCAGTGTTGTGCCGCTCTTTGCATGCTACACAAACAGGTCGCAGAGCGCAGTAGGCTTTAGTGTGCCCAAACTCTTGGCAATTGGTACATTGCACTGGATTCGTACGTTTGTGGGGCTCCTGTACAGTTATTCTGCAATGCAATAAAAACTGTAAGTTGTATATAGGGTGCACAGCATTTTTTTTGGGAGCTGTGTCTTCTGGACTTATCTCAACTTTGAATAGTGGCTGGGGTATTTTGTCTCTGTTCATAAGGTTTATTACGGACTTGTCTTTAAATCGCTTTTCTTCTAAGGCATTACCGACTTCCGTTGATAGTACACTTGATTCAATGCCTTTGATTACCACTTGTAGGCCTTTGCATCTTTTTAGTTGGTAGGTGTAATAGTTTTTGTTTTCAGTTCTTAAGTATTTTCGACAGTGTTATAGTTTCCCTCGGTGTTAACTTGAAGCTTCGTTTTGCGTATGTTGCCTTTGCTGACTGATGTCACATAAAAGTTGTTGTTGCCTATTAGTGGGATGAGTTTTGTAACTAGGGTCGCGCAGTTGTTATCTCTTATGTAGAATGTGGAGGCCTTGGTTTTGCGGCACTCAGCATCAAGCTGTTTGCCTAGAATTTGGAACCTATTTCCAGTGAGGGGATCTTTGTCTACAGGTAAATCGCTTGTTTTGTTAATTTTTTGAGTCTTACCGCTTGTTTTGTTTTGTGGGCTTAGTTTTCGTTTTTATTTGTACATACCGATCGATGGCAGTCTGCACATATGAGCGTGTGTTTGGTGTTGTGGTTGCTTGTGTTTGTGTTGGTGGGAGTGCGTGCTGCGTTGACATTTTTGAAAGATGGTTATTATTTGTTGTTGGTGCTATTGTGCCCCCTACTGAGTTTGCAGCTCTCCTAGCAGCCCTATTTCCTGTACAAAAGCCAGGATTTTTGTGGGTTCTAAGTTACTGATATTGCTTGGGTGTAGAATGTGTTTCCCAAATTTGCTGAGTCTGCGCCTTGTTAGTGCATCGCAGTGTGCTAATATGTTCAGAGGACTCCTCCTTCTCGTCACAGTATCTGCAAAGTTGGGTGTTTGTTATTCCCAGCTTGTACATGTGGCTCCGCAGTCTGCAGTGACCCGCGTAGAGCCCTGTCAGAATCCTTAGGGCATTCTTCCCTTGTTGGATTAACTTTTGGAACCTTTTGAGGTCGTGGTTCACTATTAATGCTTTAGCTTGTCGCATTTCCCTTGGTGTTTACCCAGGAGGCTGTTCTAAGCGTATTCTCTTCCTTTCTTAGGAGTCCTTTTATTATGTGTTGGCCTATACCGCAATAGGGCCCTGGCCCTACCATTGCGGTGGCTGCACCTTTGCGTGCCAGTTCATCGGCCAATTCGTTTCCGGGGATGTTGTTGTGTCCCGGTATCCATCGTAGGGTCAGGTAGTTCCTGCTGCCTAGTTGGTCTAGTTTGTTCCTTGTCTCTAAGACCAGCTTAGAGGTAAACTTATTACTGCTGAGCGCTTTAAGCGCTGCTTGGCTATCGGAGAGGATAGCTATTTCTCTATTATTGTAGTTCTTTCCCATATTACGGTCTGCGCAACGGGAGATGGCACATACTTCAGCGTGAAATATGCTTGTGAATTCTCCCATTGGTTCAGATATTTTTGTTCCCGGTCCCGCTACCCCAAGTCCGGTTCCTTTGGGCGTCAGGGACCCGTCTGTATACCACATAATTGTGTGTGGTTGCATTTTATATGTTTCTTTTAGTAAGATCCATTTTCTCTTCTTACTTTATTGTGCAGTGAAGTTCCTGTCAAAGTGATACTCGGCCACCATTTCGTCTCTGGGTTGGAAGATTAAAGGGATTTCCCTTTCCAGCTTTTCAGAGTCTCTGAGGCTTACTATGTGGTTTCTACCCACTCCTTCTGCTGTTAATTTAAGCAGTGTTGCTTTTTTCTTCAGGCAGATGGTATGGTGGACAGGTACGCATCGCTCCAGTCATGCATATACATGCCAGCCTTTGCAGTTTTTGCTACTGCGTCCTAACTGTGAGGAGATTTGCTCTATCTCCCCACACAACAGCTCCATAAGTTCGCATCGGTCTCACAACCATGAGGTGTGATGAGGCAGCCGGATAGGCGTATTGGCCTCATTCTGCTTAGCTTGTATTTTCTAGTGAACGGTACTATGATGGTTTTCGCAGGGTTTAGGTTGAGCCCAACCTCCTTGCACCAGTCAGACGTCACTTTCAGTCCCCTCTGGACTATGTCACATAAGGTTTCTTCGTGCTTCTTATGCTGTTGTCCACTAGCTTTTCAATCGTTTTCAGTAAAAACGATGTTAAGCTAATGGGTCTGAAGGACTTGGGGTTAGTTAAATCCTTCTTCCCTGCCTTGGGGATGAAGACTACCCTTGCTCTGCGCCAGGCACGTGTGATATACCCAGTTGCTAGACTGCTGGTGATGATCTTCCTGAGGGTGGGTAGGAGTATGTACTTTCCTTTCTGCAGGAATGCTGGATAAATGCTATCCGGTCCAGGAGATTTGAAGGGCTGAAATGTTCCAATTGCCCACTCAAGTCTGCCTGCGGACACAACTTTCTTGGCTTCTGCCCAGTCGGTAGTAGTACTCTTGGTCGACACATTCTTCCACGGAAATGCTTCCCGGGAAGTGGGTGTCTAGCAAGAGACGTACTCTCTCTTCGCTTCTCACTGTATAGGCATCATTACCCTTTTTGAGAATTCGGATCTTCTTCCTGAGTTTTTCCAAAGTAGAATTCCACCAAGGGGCTTCATTTTCTTTTCTCGATTTGCTTAGAGGGCAATTCTCTTCTTACGGATTGATTATACTTATATTTAGTTGGTCGACTAAAATTTCTAGTTCTAGGGGATGTTTCGGTAACCTAATCCTAGGCATATTATTTCCTAGCGTGGAATAGAAGCCGCCCCAATTTGTTTTGCGGGGGTTCCTGTTGGGGATACTCTGCTGCGTGCTCGCTTCCAATCTAAATTGGATCATTCTATGGCCTGACATAGATTCCTCTAATGAGACCTGCCAATCCTTTTTAAAAGGTTTAATTGACTTGCTGGAGAAGGTGATGTCAAGGACTTCATCCCTCACACGAGTTACAAAAGTCGGGACAAATCCTACACTACAAATTTCTAGTAAGCTTCCCCATGCTACGTGGTGGGCGTTTGCGTCACATCCGACAACAAGCGGCAGGCTTTTGCTCCTGCAGTATTCTGCTAGGGCCGACACCTCTTGTGGGGGACACATACGATCTCCAGCGAAGTAGGCAGAGGCTATGACCGTGGTCTTTCCCTGCTTTGCTTCGGTGGTCGCTATTGCGACGCAGTCCCTGGAGAGAAATTCTGAAAGGATAGTATATTTAATATTCTTCCTTATCATTATGCTGGCTCTGGGGAAGGCATGCCTTTGGTCCCAAATTACCTTGGATTCTCTCGTGTACAGGCCCTTTATTCCCTCGTTGCACCATGGTTCCTGTATTAGAGCTAGTCCGAGGTGTTGTCGGGTGACCGTTCTAGCTAGGCCGGCCGAGGCCGCCTTCGCATGATGATCGTTCACCTGGACTAGCTTGGTGCTGTTGATGACTGAGGGGGGAGTCATCATTGCGCTGTATTTGCGCTATCTGGCGGAGAGACAGACTCTGAGGCAAGCTCTTGTGAGGACATGGGTCGGGGGTTCGAAACCGTGGTTAAGTCTAAGGTTCGGTTCGCGGACCGGTTTCTAAAAACCCCTTAACCCAAGGTTCTGGTTCGAACATAAAATAATAGTTTCCTTTTATTAAAACTTATTGTTTAAAATAATATTCTTTAATTCAATAATGCAATTTTAATTATTAAATTCTTTGGCTGACATTTACAACATTTGAGAACTGCTTAGTTAAAGTTAATAAACGGGCACAATAGACCAATATTGGTCGCGGTGCACCACTTCCCCAACAACAAATAATAAAAAGTTAATAAACAGTATATCTTGTAGGAGCTCTTCACCTATATTAGCTCTTAGATCAGAAAGAAGAACCTTAAGTGTTGAAAAGGCTCGTTCAACTGATTCCTGAGTTGCTGGAACAGCAACTTTTTTATTAAGTCCTCGTTTTTTTGACCATTCCAAAATTATCAAACATTTGTCGATGTATTTTCTCTTGGACAATTTTCGAACGATTCTATAATATCATTTACAGATTTTAAATTTGATATTTGATTATTGCTAATAGATGTTTCATAAATTTCTCTTTTTTGCAATCAGACGTTTAGTCATTTGAAGTTGAATTTGCAAAACTCTCATTAATGCAAAAGTCTTTAGGAATTAGTAAGCGTGCGGACATTTCGTAGGTTGAGTTTTATCACGTTACACAGTCTAGCACTGTTTTTTTTTTTTTCAATTTTTCTATGGGCAAAAGATTTAAAATAGTGTGAGTACGGAGTTTCTTGCAACTCTACTAATATCAAACTAAACAACCTTCAAAAAATCGTTAACTACTAAGTTTATGGTGTGTGCTGCACAACGAACTGTAATTTTAGAGTCTATGGAATCTATTTAGCTAACTTCGCTATGAGCAACCTTCATCAACATTGCATTCATCATAGCTGCATTTCTCTTTCGCTATGCAGTTGTCATTTAATAGTTCTCCAGCTTAAACCATATTTGCTCCATTGTCGACGGTGATAGTATAAATTTGACCTAGAGAAATTTCGTAGGATTGGAGAACTTCGTGAATGATAGCAGTCAGATTAACACTCGTATGCTGGACATGGACCTCTTTCATAGCCACCTTGTAAATGCCAAATTCGTCATCTTTTTGCATCTGACAGATAATTCCAATTAAGGCGCGATCCAAACGACTTACGCAGTCAACTTTGATTGAAATCAAGCTGAAATAAATCCGTAATAACATAATTTTGATTTCATTAATTTTTTTCTGTAAAACTTTGTAGATATGAATGTTATATACGCGTGGACACAGTCTCAATTCTAAAGCACGATTTTTCTTGCATGATTGAAATATAAAATGACTACATATATACGTTAGGGTGTCAAAAACAAAAAAAAAATTTGCACCGGCACTTTCTGAATGCTTATCGAGTAAAATATTTTTGAGATTTTTTTTTAAGATTTTTGGAAAGACGTTTAGAGGTCGGGCAAATCGAATTTCCCCCAAAAATCGGGTTTTTCGTATTATTTTTGAACTTTACTTATAACATGATAATAATCAGGATTTTTCTAGTTTTCAAATCAACATTTTACAGAAAAATGTCAAGATTTTACTTTTATGATCATAAACCATAATTTTGTTTTTGCTTGTTTAGGTACGTAGAGGTTACGTTTCTAGAAAACCTCGTTTAGCGAAACATGGATTCGGTACAAAATAAGGGGTTACGTTCCTGACCTTCGAAATTGGCAACAAACTAATTTTTTTTGTTCAAATTTGGTCAGTTTTTATTAAAGTACATTTGTTCAAAATTAACCAAAAGTTGCTATATATATGCCTTAAATATATGTAAAACATTCATATTTTTAAAATTAAAAGTTGGTATTAAATAAAAAGCAGGGTTTTTTCAAATAAAAAAAACTTTTTAAGAACTCAAAAAAGTTAAGTAGTAAGGAGGTCATATGTTTTTACTTACATCAAATTTGAAATGCATTTGGTGGCACTTATAGTTTAAGCCGTTTTGATTCAACATGTTTTCTTTTTTGGTGGCTCTCTATAAAAAAAATCTGTCACTTGCGATTGTTTGGTGGCTTTTAAAGCTTCTTTATACCACTCCATATAAGGCAAAAGTATTTCTTCCAACTCTTTCTTAAACTTAAGTCGTCGTTCGAAGACGGGATCTGAGTTTCAAAGGCACGATTCCAAGCTGCTAGCAAATGCGAATCCTTTTTGGAGCTTTTCTGTCGTTAAACTAATCGGATCGGTTTCTTCCGAGCTGCTGTAATCTGATTTCGAATTGCTTACTTCATTCACAATAATTTCAATCAATGATTCGTCATTAATTCCTTCATTTTCAAACAACTCTTGCACATCATCAAATGCCATGTCGTCGAAGCCTTAACCTTCAATTGAATGAGCAAGGTCCAATATATACTGGAATCCACATTTTGACACTTCTATTTGAAAGTGTAAAATGATTTTTTGTGCCTTAAAGCCAGGAGCTTCTTTTTCATTCTTTGAAAAAAAGGTCGATTTGCCATTTTTTTTTTCCCGCAAAGTTCAGTTTCATCAGCATTGAAAAATTGGTGAGGCAAGAATTCCTCTTCTTGAATAAACCCCTGAATTTCAATAGTTGGCAATCGTGTAAGAACGATGTTTTTAGCTTGTTAAAAGAAGGAAGGGAGAAAATTTGCATGCGTGTAAGACCGAGTTCGTGCTAAAAGAGTAATGCGAAATATGTAATTTAAAATGTTATTTTCCCATGTTAGAAAATCTGCCCCAAGCGTGAAAATGCCGGGAAAATTTAGCATGAAAAAATATTTTTTATCCGATTAACTTGAAACTCGGTTTGTATGGATCAAAATCGAATTAATTTGTGATTTCATTTTCCGATGCTGGAAATACCGTTTTTGCTCGTCTGCCTCTCGATATTTATCAATTATTAACATTATTTAAACACACTTTTTGTTACTTTGAGGTTATGTTTTTTGGATTCAGATTCAGCAGGCAAATATCCATTATAAACATCTATTTCCAACTCATAATATTAAAAATTTGTTTCACGGACGTTACACATTTTGGCATTAATTATTTTCAAAAAAAAAAAGGGTAATAAAGGAATGGCATGAAAAACTCTGTTTATAAAGCCAATTTGGAAAACCAAGCTATTAAAATTTCTGTTAAATTAGGAAAAATATATTTTCCGTTGCAGACGTTACACACAGTAAGCCGATTTTTAATTTAAATTTCTTATATATAGTAGATATCTTACAAATATATTGAGTACCTTAAATTAAAGAAAATTAAACAAGCACAAAATACTGAAACGACAGCTTTAACCATAGCTCGCAAATAACTCTCAACACTTTTTTCCATACGTTCAGTCTCACATAAAAACAGAAACAATCAAAGCACACACGCTTTCTCACTGAGCCGAACACTTTTCTGCTCTTGTGTTTTCTGTTTCGGCAGTTCGCTTGAGCAAAACAAACGAGTCTGTCCGCCAATGACAACTGAGAGAGACACTTTTGAGCGAGTGCTCAGAAAACAACTGTCTGCAAATGAGCAAAACACTTTAAGTGTCACTAAAAAGTGTTATTTGCTTTGTTTGGCGGTGGGCTCGTGTATATGCAATGTTCGTGAAACAAATATAATATATATATATACATTATTAAATAACTATGATTTTTTTAGACGTTAAGCAATAAGAAATTTTAATATTTTCTGCATGTTAGAACATCAACCCACTTGTGTGAAAATTGATGGGGTAAATTTTCGGCTGATTAGCTTCAAACTTAATTTTAAATATAACACATTGAAAACTATGATATGAGTGATTTACAAAACCATGAATACATAAGCTAAATTATATGTTTAAAATTTATTAAGAATAAAGCTTAATAACTTGACTGAGAAACACACACACGAGCGCCACACTCACATTTAAAGAAGACACTTTTTACGCTTGCTCCCGGCAAATTGATCAGTAAAAGACATGAGCAAAAGAGAACCGAGAGATGCGATCTATGGTTGAGCGAAAACAGCTATTGAGCAAAACAGAATTGAATGTGTCTTTCGCTCTCTCCACTCGTTGTGTCTGTACCAAAACTGTTTTGTACTGACACGCTGAAGGTGTTGACAGTTTTCTGCGAGCTCTGGTTTTAACCATTATTTGACCAATAAGAAAACCTTTTTTTCAAGAATTTATACAAGCAAGAGGTAGGTGTAGGCAGGGGCGTACGCAGGGGAGGAGGGGTTTTGGGGGTTAAACCCCTCCCCTTGGGGGGAATTTTTATATGCGAAATACTACTATACTAAAATTTTTGTTCTGAAACCCCCCCCCTGAAAAAATCCTGCGTACGCTACTGGGTGTAGGTATGCATCGGCCAAGAACAAACAAACCACCGTAGAACAAAATTGCTTACATATTTTGAAGCTTGAATATGTATCCTCTTATTCCATTAACAAACATTTGAATTTTGGACAAATCTCTTGAGATTTTGCCGACGATTGGTTTGTAAATTCTCGAAAAAATTGTCGGTGCCACAGAACTTAGAGATATTTCATTTTCTTATTAGTAAATCTAGTTAGAACACCAGATGTTCCAATTGAAGTTCGATCCAAATTTGTTGGCGCCAAACCTGATTTATAACTTGCAACCCCTAATCCGCTGCCTTTCAAGTAGATGGCGCCACCATCGACACAGGGCGCTAGTGCGAAAAGAGCTTTGCTAAATCTCCTAACCAAACACGGAAGGTTTGAAACCAACCAATAGAAATAGAAATAAAAACTCTGCGTCACCTAAGAATTGGAATTCAGTTGGAATTTGGTTGGAAAAGGTTTCTGTGGCACCCCCCATAGTAAGAAAAACTTTTTATACCCTTGGAGAGGGTATATTAAAATTGTCCGGATGTTTGTAACGCACAGAAGGAAACATCTCCGACCACATAAAGTATATATATTCTTGATCAGCATGACGAGCTGAGTTGATATAGCCATGTCCGTCTGTCCGTCCGTCTGTCCGTCTGTTTCTTTGCTATCTCCTCCGTCAGTTTTAAAGCTATCTCAACCAAACTTTGCACGAAGTCTTTTGGTACAAATACGCTGCACATTTGTCGGAACCGGCCGGATCGGCTGACTATAGCATATAGCTGCCATAGGAACGATCGGTTGAAAAAGTAGTTCTAGTGAGAAAAACTTTTTGGTTTTCAATGCTATCGCTCCCAACCCCCGTATTTATAATTTTTCTATGATTTCACATAATTTCACTGTGAATTATCAAAATCGGACAACTATATAGTATAGCTGCCATACAAAAGATAGGTCTGAAAAAAAGTCTTAGTGAGAAAAACTTTTTTGTTTTTAATGCTATCACTCCCAACCCCTGTATTTATAAGTTTTCTATGATTTCACATAATTTCACTGAGAATTATCAAAATCGGACAACTATATAGTATAGCTGCCATACAAAAGATAGGTCTGAAAAAAAGTCTTAGTGAGAAAATCTTTTTTGTTTTCAATGCTATCGCTCCCACTTTGTACAGATCTATATTATATACTACCACACAATTTTGTCAAGTTTGATTTAAATCGGATGACTATATCAGCATATCAAACTGGCAGCATATATCATGCTCCAAGGGTATATAAACTTCGGTACAGCCGAAGTTAGCTTCCCTCTATTTTTTGTTTTCAATGCTATCGCTCCCAACCCTCGTATTTATAAGTTTTCTATGACTTCACATAATTTCCCTGAGATTTATCAAAATCGTACAACTATATAGTAAAGCTGCCATACAAGGAATAGGTCAGAAAAAAAGTCTTAGTAAAAAAACTTTTTTGTTTTCAATGCTATTGCTCCCAAACTTTGTACAGATCAATATTACATACTACCACACAATTCTGTCATGTTTGATTCAAATCGGATGACTATAGCACACAGCTGTCATAGGAACGATCGGTCGAAAAAGTAGCTCTAGTGAAAAAAACTTTTTTGTTTTCAATGGTAGCGTTTTTATACTTTCTTGTTATGAATATTATCTGTTTCAACACAATTTTGGAGAATTTGATCAAAAGTGGATGAATATATCGTATAGCCATATATCAAACTGGCAGCATATATCATGCTCCAAGGGTGTATAAACTTCGGTAGAGCCGAAGTTAGCTTACCTCTATTTATTTTATTATAAAAAGTCTTGTTTACTTTGAACGCTCTTTGTATATAACAATGCAAAAACATTCAACTATTCAATAAATTGTCATTTATTTATTCGTACTTTCAGCATGTGTATCAACAAAAGTTTATGCACATACAGATGTATGCAAATTGGAAGAATCTATAATACGATTTATCCGCTGTTCATCTGTTAGTTTTAAACTATATCATGCAAGACTGCCTTTGCATTCAGATGACCAACGGTTACCCAGAAGCACCGAATAAGAACTCTTATAACGCGCATTGGTTTGTGCTCGTACCCGCCCCCTTTTTAGATCGAGAAAAATTAAGTTGAACTGGTAAAAAGTAAATTTTGCGTTTTATACACTGTTGATTGTACTTGCAAATGAGCTGGCTGGAACGACCGTTACACTTCACGAAAGTTCCTCTGATTTAAAAACAGAACATTCCGCGATTTTATTAAGTTTCAACAATGATCAGCAATTGAACTCGAGGTCATATTAAAAGCAACTTACTTGTTCGGAACATACTACACTCAAACAAGTGTTATCCAATTTACAATCCAAATACTAAGGGCCGATTTCACATCTTCTTATAGCACTATCTGTCACATAAACTGTGGTAATTCTAAGTTTATCTGACACATGGCAGCTATCTAAGAGATGAGAAATCAGCCCTTAGTAAACTATTTTGACTTAATTTTTTAGATGGTTCTGGATCTGCTACAACCATACATATTGCTATGGATGATAAAAGTGCAAACTGTTGTGGAAAATATCGACCTAGCTTATATAGAATATTTATGCTTAGCTGTTTTTCTGACTATATGCGCCTACTGGATGTTTTATGTGCCGTTTAATTGGACAAAGGTAAGTTTATTTACTATTTAACTATTTGTAAAGGCATAATTAAATGTTGCGTTAAGGCAAAATATATTGTTAGTAATATAATATAATTTACGACTTTTCATTTTAATTTACAATCTAAGGATTATAACTTTAATTTTTAATCGCTAAGATTGCTAACACTAGTTCACAGCATTTCCGATACCGACCATTTAACAGGTATTTAAAATGTAAATCCCTTTGCTGAGTCCAAAAATGCAATCCAAATATATTTTGGTGGGGCCTTTTTCGAGAAATTGCTGAAAAGCTAGTTTTTGATTCTAGAAAAGTACCTTTAGAAAAATGTGTATATCTTCAGTATCGTTTCATTTAATATAACAAGATAATGTTTTCTTGGAAGGAAATTGAACACCGTATCATTTATTCAGACACCACTTCTTAATCAGGTGCTTAAAATCGGCATTATAAAGGCTTTTATCGGCAACTTTGCTTTAAATTTATGAATTGTTTTTTGAAAAAAGCTAGATTTTAAGTGCGACTTTCACCACGAAAAAAATTGTGTAAAATTTATTCTATTGCTGGTCACTAAAGATTTATCTATTGAAAATACAACGCCACATAATTCATTGAAGTCCGTTCAAGAATATAGAAGTAATTGGCAATTAAGTAAAAAATGGAAGGATTTAAGAAGGTTAGTTTGATTGTTTTCGTTTTCTTCGTAAGAGGCATAGTGGACGTGGTAAAAATTTGAAACAAACTTGATCTGCCTGCAGAAAATAGGAGGGTGACACGTCTACTTAACACATATACAGTTTCACTCAACACTCAATTTCATCACAACACAAAATTAACACAAGCAATTTCAACACATGCAATACATAAAACAATTTTATCACATTCAAATTAAACACATGTCAATACAACACTTAAAAAAAACACAACGAAATTCAACACAGTTCAATCTTAACATTCGTCAATTTAGTACAGCAACAAATTCATCACAATACCATTTTAACAAAATTATTAATCACAATTCAAGCATTAAAATATCTCTGCTCTACAAGTCGGCAATTTGCTTAAGTGTATTTAACGGTTCGAAATCAGTTTAGTCTCAGATGTCGATGTGACACGCCACGGACGAACAATAGCGTTAAGGGCTGGAAAAATTCAGGTCTATCATGCAACAGTTGAAAAATTCATTGAGACGCTCAAAAAGGAGCAAAAATGCATTTCTAGACCAGCATTCAGTAGACCTTGAGATTGCAAAAAAAATCGAAAGAAATTTATTCACTACTATAAAAGGCTGAAAATTTTTGTGTGCCCAATTCCGATATAATCAATTAAAAATCAATCAATAAAAAATCAATTAAAATGCATTGCAAAAAAGGTAAAACTTAAAATGTAATTATATGATATATGTACACGGATGCATTTGTCTTGTTATTTTGTTGATTTTTAAGATTACGTAGGAAAGATTGCGCTGCAAACAAAATTTTTTTTTAAAAATCGCGCGATTAATCAGTTAAAAATCAATCAATAAAAAATCAGCTAAAATGCATTTCAAAAAATGTTAAAATTTAAAATGTAATTATATGATATACTACACGGATGCAATTGTCTACGTGGTTGATTTTTAAGATTACATAGGAAGATTACGCTGCAAACAAAATTTTTTTTTTTAAATCGCGCGATTTTTGAAAAAAATATTGCCTGCGACGCGCTTTAGATCACTTAGAAAAACCGCTGCATACATTAATTTTTCCCAGCAACAGTGTGGGAGGCTGGCATAAAGCCTTCAGTGAAGAACTCACGTCTTTTTTTCATCAATGGAAAAATTCATTAAGTCGTTCAAAAAGGAACAAACATTGGTGGATTATCAATTACTTAACATGCATTGCAAAGAATGCTAAAATATACTCAATACAGCCAATAAACCCAATTTCTACTACACCTATTTTATAGTGTAGTGTATAGAAAACAGATTTTTTTTAAATGTTTCGGTGCTAATAAAAATATTTTAATAGATTTTCGAGCTCAGCATTCCAAACTATATAATTGGTTCAGTTAATTTATTTATTTTTTTAAACAAGTGATATTAAAAATGCAGGGCTTTTCACACAAGCGAATTTAGCGTTCACATTGAGATAACCACCAAATTTAAGAAATAAATCGTACACTCTTATTGCGTCATCCTATACTTTACCCGTAGTTTTCCTGATTTTTAGATTGATGGGTATTAAATTTGAAATTATATGATAAAATTACGCGTCAAGATTGCGTGCCACGATAAAAATTCGCGGATTGTAGTAAGCACTTTCACTTTTATTCTTGCAAATAGCTTACAATTTTATATTACATCATTCCCGTCTTAAAGATCATAGGATCACTGTAAATCAGTTTCTTTGTGCTTAAGTTGTTCTGTGTTGAATAGACGAATGATTAAATTAGATGTTGAAATTCCTAGTGTTGAATTTGTGTTATATTGAACTGACGCGTGTTAAATTGACTAGTGTTGAAATGACTTGTGTTTAATTGACGGGTAAAAATTGTTTTGTGTTAAATAGACATGGAATACAATAGGAGTCTACAAGGCAAGTTTGGTGGCTCTAGCTCTTCTAGTCTCTGAGATCTAGGTGTTCATACAGACAGACAGACAGACGGACAAGTCTATATCGTCTCGGCTGTTGATGCTGATCAAGAATATATATACTTTATACGGTCGGAAATGATTCCTTCTGCCTGCTACATACATTTGCACGACTTTAGTATACCCTTTTTACTCTACGAGTAACGGGTATAAAAATATGAGAATATAAAAGTTATCGGCATTTAAGTAAAAAATGAACGGTTTCAAGTTCATGCAAATTGACTCAGTTTGATTATTTTTTGTTTGTTGTAGGAGGCATAGAGAAATAAGTGCAAGAGACAAAAATTAATGAAATTGAATGCAAAAATAATCATAATAAATTGTGCTGCAACGACAATGCATACAGCTAATCTCTTATAATTTGGATATTCCCCTAAAAATGTTTATAAGTTTTGATTGTGTGTCCTATGTAACATAGTGGAACACTCAAAATAGCTTGGAAACGGGACCATAAAATTGTGAAACTACAGGCGTCAGATAGCAACACCTTATAGCCAGTTTTTCTTGATCACGTCAAGTTCGCGTTTAATGGTGAAGGGAGTCACCACATTTGTTATACCAAATTCAACCTCTAATGGACAAGCGGTTAGTACCCCGCCCATAGAAGTGTTACTTAGAAAATTTAATTAATGGAAAACTACTCGATAGATTTTTTTAAATTTTAAAAGGTTGACCATCGGAGGTATGCAAGCAAATGGTTACAATTGTACTTCTTGATATTTTTTAAGACGAAACTTTTTTAAACAGTTGTGAACGATATGAAAATTCATTTCTTTTCACTTTAACTTTTTTCCGGATAGTCTTGGCGATAAGAGTGACGAGAAAAATTCCTTTATTAAGCACGGTACGAAGTACTTCCAACTGTTTGGGCGCACAAAAAAGTCAATTATTGCGCGTGTGGAACCTAAAAACAAATTAGTGTGCTGATATATCCAACGAATGCCAAAAACGCCAAAAAATTCCAAATTTTGAATTTTTAATTAAATCTAACACGGTTTTCAGATGCGATTTGTTTGAAAATTGATGAGAGATTAAAAACATCAATAAGGCTGGAATGACACTTGCTTTTTTTACCGACAATTTATAGCGGCAATATTGTCGGGCGAATATTACGAACAGGGCGAATTCGGTGCATACTTAAATAATATACCAAACAAATCCTGAAATTAGTTGAAAATCTAGTATTTCTACTCGAATTTTTTTGTATTTTCCACAAGAAAGGTCACACTGGCTGTTGTTGACATCTGACTTAATTCCAGATTTGAAAGTAAAAAATTGAATATGCTTTAATAGGGTGACAGGATGGTTAGGTTAGAATAAATGGGCTGCTCGGCCGATGCCGTGATCAACTAAAGACCTTATGGCCCTTTGTGATGTGGGTTAAAAATGAGTTTGGTGGATGTGGGTGGGGGTGAGTGAGCCAGGTATTCTACGCGCAGAGACCTAGGTCATCTAAGAATGGGTATCCCAGGTGTTGGGTGCGTAGGGCCAGAAGACAACTTATTTTATATTGCATTTTTATATATTCTAGAGCGCATTCAGGTCTGATGTTTTTAGAGCATAAAAGGAAGCACATATTTATTTAACCATGTCCTTCGTGGTTTAGCTAGCCAAATGTTCACAAAAGAAGCGCAACCTATTGGTCAACTGGCTTTTTTCAAGGGAAGAATTTATATGTATTTTTAGAAAAATAATAAATTCATAACCAAAAACTGAATTTTTATCATTGAAATATATCACTCTGGAACACTCAAAATAGCCTGGGACGGGGACCAATAAATTGTGAAACTAGAGGCATCAGCTAACAACACCTCATACCCAGTTTTTCTTCAGCACGTCAAGTTTGCGTTTAGTGGGCACATTTATACTAGCAACACACAACTACAACATTTGTTGCTGGTTAAAAAAATTTGAGAGCTAAAATTTTGTAAAATTTACCAAAGTTAGAGGGAGTTACCACCATTGTTATTCCAAATTCCCGCCTTCAATGGACAAGCGGTTAGTACCTTGCCCATAGAGGTCCAACTTAGAAAATGGAATAAATTGAAAACCACTCGATGGAATTTTTTAAGATTTTAATTATATTGAGATACTGACCTATTAAATGTGTCCTTAAGAGATGGTAGCTTGCATCGAAAAACCGCGATAGTGGGTACCACATTTGGCAGCAACCATTATCGAGTCCATATAGGACACAAACTACAGATTAAAATAGACCGTTTTTGTACCAGCAATTGCCTTAGAACAACATTGACCATTTAGGTAAAACAAGCTTCACTAAAATTGTGAAATTAATCTTATTAGTAGAGTGCTTCATTACCAGCAAAAAAAACAGATCATGTCATTAAAATACTTCAATTCAAGGCATCTTAACGTATCGCGGTTTGTCCACCAAAGACATTTTGAAACAAAATTTTACTTTTTCCTAGTGCAAATGACGAATTTTATTCATAGAATTTTTTGCATAATTTTCGAGACGCCCTTGATACCCAAGTGGTCAATGTTGTTCTGAGGCAATTGCTTGTGTAAAGATACCCATAGCCCGCGAGCTAAGGCTTCGATGGTGGATCTAAAAACACAGTTCGGTCTATTTTGATCTCTAGTTTATGGTTTATATGAACTCGATAATGGGTGCTGTCAAATGTGGTACCTACTATCGCGGTTTTTCGATGTATGTTACCATCTCTTGAAGACTCATTTTATTGGTCAGCATCTCAATATGTTTTAAGTCTAACAAAATTCCATCGAGTGATTTTCAAATTATTCCATTTTCTAAGTTGGACCTCTATGGTCAGGGTACTTTCCGCTTGTCCATTGAAGGCGGGAATTTGGTAAAACAATTGTGGTGACTCCCTTCATCTTTGGTGAATTTTCCAAAATTTTAGCTCTCATCTTTATTTGACCAGCAACAGATGTTGTATGTGTATGTTGCTAGTATAAATGTGCCCATTAAACGCGAACTTGACGTGCTGAAGAAAAACTGGGTATGAGGAGTTGCTACCTGATGCCTCTAGTTTCACAATTTATTGGTCTCAATCCCAAGCTATAAAAAAAGTTGAATTTTGTTTCACAGTGTATTTATACTATATTTAGTTTATTTAATATCCCAATGACACAAGGCATAGTGCTTATAAATGATGTCATCGGTCACAATAGGTGTTTACAAAAAAAATAGTAATAATAATAGTAATATTAATAGTAAAAATAATAGTAGTAATTAAGACTAACAATGATTATTATGTTTGATATTTATACACTTGAAAAGTGTATTATAATTTTGCCCAGAAGTTTGCAACGCATAGAAGGAATCATCTCCGACCACATAAAGTATATATATTCTTGATCAGCATGACGAGCTGAGTCGATTAAGCTTTGTCCGTCCGTCCGTCCATCTGCCCGTCTGTCCGTCTGTCTGTTTCTACGCGAACTAGTCCCTCAGTTTTGGAGCTATCGGGCTGAAACTTTGCACAGAGTCTTCTTTTTACTGCACGCTGCTAATATGTCGGAACCGACCGGATCGGATGACTACTTCTTGTAGCTGCCATACAAATGTTCGGTCGAAAAATGGATTTTAGTGAGAAAAACTGTTTTGCTTTCAATATAACTGCTCTCAAACACGGTCATGGGTAATATGTAATGTTTTTAAGCTGATCTGCGAAGTTTGGTCGAAGTCGCTAACCGTTGAGACAAGCTATTTCAAGTGTATCAAAACTTCGGTACAGACGAAGTTAGCTTTGCCTTTCTCGTTTTAATTTGGATAGAAAAAATTAAATTAGATTAGGTTGAACTAGAGTTAGATTAAATTAAGTTGAACTAGAGTTAGAATGTGCCTTTAAATTGTCGGATAATTTAAGTTTAAAATGCGTTGCGCTCCTTATGCTCTTAATGTAATGTGGTAGGTCATTCCAATAGCGAACTGCCTGAATAAAAAATTGTTTTTCACAACTAGCGAGTTTAACCCGCTTACAAACTATGTGGTTGGTTCTTCTCGATGACACAAGTTGCACACTATCATATAAATATTAGGCTCTCTAGTTGTCAAAATCTTATGCAGCAGTAATAGTGTTCTCAGTCTAATCCAAGCATATCTAGTTATATGATCTCTTCGATCACGGTTAAATGCATATCTTGCAATTGAATTGAATGCCACTTGTAGTTTCTGCATGCTGCCAACATCAGAGGAACCAAAAATTTCTATTCCATAAAAAAGGGTTGGAATTAGGCAACTAGAAGCCTAAGATTAAGAGGGATGAGTTTTTGCGTGATAGACAGCTGTCGTATAATTCCGTATATTTTTCCAGTTGCTTGTGCAATATGGTTGGACCACGTAAGAGCTGTGTTGAAATTCATAACAAGGTTTTTGGCTTGTTCAGCATATGTAATTGCAGTGTTGTTGACATCGACCCTTGGTAGCTCACTAACGTTCAATGGCTTTTTGTAGATAAGCAGACAGGTTGACTTAATTGGGTTTAGTCCCAGGCCATTAAATTTCGTCCAGTTGCTAATATATAAAATTTCGTCGTTAGTAATTCGAATACACTCATTAATTTCTTGTAAGGGACGACTAACATAAAGTTGTACATCATCAGCATATAGGTGGACGTTACATTCGGACAAACATTGAGGTAGGTCATTAATATATAAGGTAAATAGCAACGGTCCGAGGACCGAACCTTGGGGAACACCTTGTGAAAGCGGTAAGAACCCGGAAGAGAGTGTTTCGGTTACTACTGCCTGTGATCTATTACTGAGGTAGGTATCAATAAGACCTATTGCGGTTGACGAAAAATTATATATTTTACTTAATTTAGTACTTAATACTCTATGGTTTACAGTATCAAACGCTTTGCTGTAGTCTAATAATGTTAAGCAAGTAACATTGCTATCATCTACCTGACTATGAATGTCTTCCACTATTTTCAAAATTGCTGTTGTGCAACTTTTACCTTTCTTAAAGCCCGATTGTTTGTCGCTGAGCATTAAGTTTTCGTTTAGAAATCTTAGCATCTGAGATACCATTAATTTCTCAAACACTTTGGAAAGGAATGGCAGAATTGAAATTGGTCTAAACTCGCCTTTATATTTCGGTATTGGTAAAATTTTTGCAACTTTCCAGCAGGCAGGAAATTCTGAGGTTGTAAACACAGTGTTCATAATGTGTGTAACGTGATTTAGCAGCTTTGGTAAAAGTATTTTGAAGAACCTTGGGTTCACTCCATCTAGACCTTCAGCATTAGACTTAACTTGTAGTATACATTCAAGCACATCACATGGACTAACACAGACAAAACCTAAACTATTATCACAGAGGGGTACAGAGTTCAGGTACAAGTTTTGCACTGGTTCAGGTACGTCAGCTCTAACAAATCTCCTATTTAAGTCGTCCACATCAATTTGAGATTTATGTAATGAAACCGGTTTTTCTTCACCAAGACTCTTTAACTCTTTCCATATTTGGCCAGGAGTTGTTGCATTGCCGAATCTAGAACTAAAGAAATCTATTTTAGCAGTTGCAATCATGCTGGTTGTTTTCGCTCGGATCTGTTTAAATATTTTGTGCAAATCATCAGTTCTATATCGTTTCCATCGATTAAAAGCACTATCCCACATCCGAATTTGTGTTTTAATTTGTGCGCTAAACCACGACTGCTGTTTCGGTTTCTTTATTTTTGATTTTAATGGTACACATATATCAAATAGTTATGTGATATTCGAGTTGAGAACCATAAGTTGACTTTGCGCAGTCGACAAGTCATAAATAGAAGTCCAGTCACAGTTATCAAATTCAGTCTGTAAGGTATCATAGTTAATAGATTTAAAGTCCCTATAGTTAATTGTCTGGTTAGCATATTCTTCTGGAAATTCATACGTCAGGAAGATCATATCATATCATAAATAAAAAGTTTATTTGCAAGAATCATTAAATAAATTTATGTAGCTAAATAAGTAATCAAAAATAGCCGCCACAGCAAATTGTTGTCTAGCGACAATATTGTATTCGCTAGAAACAATTCTGCCGGCTGCTCTGCCTCTAGCAGCAATATATTGTGCGGCGAATTCAACAACTGGCTATCTCGCTCTCACCCATTTAGATTCCCATAAGAGCAAAATTGCTGCTAGAAATTGTCGGTAAAACAAGCAAGTGTCATTTCAGCCTAAACGAGAAAGGCAAAGCTAACTTCATCTGTACCGAAGTTTTGATACACTTGAAATAGCTTGTCTCAACGGTTAGCGACTTCGACCAAACTTCGCAGATCAGCTTAAAAACATTACATATTACCCATGACCGTGTTTGAGAGCAGTTATATTGAGAGCAAAACAGGGTTTCTCACTAAGAAGTAGTTATCCGATCCGGTCGGTTCCGTCATATTAGCAACGTGCAGTAAAAAGAAGACTTTGTGCAAAGTTTCAGCTCGATAGCTCTAAAACTGAGGAACTAGTTCGCGTAGAAACAGACAGACGGACAGACGGACGGACAAAGCTTAATCGACTCAGCTCGTCATGCTAATCAAGAATATATTTACTTTATGTGGTCGGAGATGATTCCTTCTATGCGTTGTAAACTTCTGGGCAAAATTATAATACACTTTTTAAGTGTATAAAAAATGCAAATTATGAAATACGGATAGTTGAGGGAGTAGCCAGGGGGCACCTATTACGCATAAATCGTATTGGAAGAGAGATGAGGATGCCAGAAGCAACCATCAATGTCTCAGTTGCCTTATTTGCGGCTAGGGGAAAATACTGGAAGATTGACCAAGGCTATGAGAATTCGGATAATGCGAAGACAGTTTGTAAGATCTAATGTACTTCACACAGAATGGCGTGTTAAATAGATACATACGTTAAAATCACGGTACCCTATACGCACTGAAACTTGCATATTAATCAATAAGCCTGTCTGGTGGCTCCCGACTAGCGCCTCCAGCAGACTGGAGTCTTCCAGATAGCCATTTGAAAGTCAAACTTTCGGACATGACAATTCCGAATGATATAGAACTTCACGTCGAGACTCAATTTAAAGCTCAGCAAGACCCCAGGCTTGGTTCAGAGGGTAAGGACTGATGTAAGCATAGTTGTCACGCCCGTTATTCGAGACAAATCTTCCATATGAGCGCTACTCCTGTAATTCAATTGATTAACAACTAGTTCCTTAGGACTTCATACAAGTTCAGTTACTTCAATTAATTATAATATACTTTGGGCGCAAACATACTCCCCGCCTTGGAAGCTTCTTCCAAAATTACCAAATCGTTAGTCCAAGGGCAGTGGGCTGAGCTTGTGGACGTTCCTCTTGAAGAATCCAGTTTTCGTCTTGAGGGTGACGACGCGAACAACGCCATCAGTGCCTAGATGCACTTCGTGCACCCGTCCAAGGACTCAATGCCCAGGATATATCTTGTCCTCAGCAATGGGAGTCAATGTTCCAAGTTGAATATTCTTGGAGCTGCTCTTCCATTTGACTCGCTCCTGAAAAATGGTCAGATACTCAGTTGACCACCGCTACCAAAATGCGTGATGAACTGCCAGAATGCGTTTCCAACGGTTCGTCATAGACAGCTTCAACACGCCATCATCGAACGGTTCAGGCATATCATTAAGTGGTCGCCCAACCAGGAAGTGACCAGGCGTCAAGGCTTCGAAATCGTTTGGATCCGACGATAATGGGAGCAGCAGTCTGGAATTCATCAGCTTTTGCTTTATGGCTTGAGCAATAGCAGTGGACATCTCTTCATAGTTTAGCGCCGATTCATTCACACAACTGACTAACATCCTTTTAGCCACCTTGACCGCGCTCTCCTAAAGTCGACCAAAGTGGGGAGACCGCGGCGGTATGAAATGGAAACTCACTACTTGAAGACTGCATTGATCCAAAATTTGGTTCCGGCTGCTCTCATCCCAGACGACTTCTGCTGTCTTCTGTAGCTCGCGAGCGGCGCCCATAAAATTAGTGGCGTTGTCGCAGAAAATCTCAGCGCTGAGTCCACGTCTGGCAAAGAATTGCTTCAGAGCGGCGATGACGGGGCTTGTGCTTAAATTTGACACCAGCTCTAAGTGGCCTAAGACTCGGTCGTAAAGCATACCATAACGCATAGGTACACCTTCACTTGCCGCCGACCTCTGATGTTGAAGTGCATCCATAGGGGACCGGCAAAATCCAGTCCCACCTTTTCAAAGGGATGGACATCAGTTCGTACTCGACTCGCAGCAGCGCCCCCTCCTTTGACTGGACATCCTTGGTCCAGTAGTAGTAGTAGTATAAGTATATTTTGGCATATTGCAGGCATAGCATTTTTGCCGTGAGCCCAATGCCGATTCTTTCTCTTTTTTCTTACAAATCTTACATACAATATTACAATTTCTCTTAGATGACAATGTTAGCGTATTAAAATTTAAATCCAATTTTCTAAAATATTAACAAGACATTTAGAGGACTATATTTACATTAATTACGACCTTATCTCCCTAGAAACTTTCTTCCATTATGTGTTGTCTGTACTTTTGAGCGTGGCTGACATATGCTGCTAGACTTGTCCAGTTGCTTCCGTTCAACAAGTTGATGCATTCCTCCACATTCAAATACGGTGTTCCGAAGCATCCTGCCCTGATCTCTTGTAAAATGGGACATTTCCCCAAGAAGTGCGCTATATCCTCGCGTTCTTTTATGTTGCGCAGTGTGCATTCATTTTTATGATTTTCTAGGTGTGGACGGTAATTTAGGTTAAGCATCTCTGCTCTTGCTCTGAAAATTTGCATTATTCTGTAGCAGCCGATATCATCCTGGAAGTAATTGTTATCATTTAAGTCGTATGTTAAAAGTTTGTAAACTTGTCTTCCAGAGCTCTCCCTTGCTTGATCCTCCCACATTCTCCTTGTCTTCATGTCTATGTTAAAAATCAATCTGCTTTGCTCCAATCTTCACACGCTTGGGCTTTCCAGTGTCATCGGGGCCTCATAGTCGCTTGCCATTTTAAGCCATTGGCTGAAGAACTGTGCTTTTGACTCCAGCAGGTATTTTGTGACAATTTTTGGATATCGTCGGTCCGGCATGTTCAAGGTTTTCAGAACATATTTTAAGTGGATGTCCAATGTGTAGGTTAATAATGCCGGCAGACCCAATCGCACACAACAGCAGTGCTCCAGCATGCATATTGGCTCGGTGTGTGTATACAAATATCGAATTTACTACGGCATGATCATTTGGCAATAACATTGGATGTTTTACCTCAAACGGTACATCGGCTTTGGAAAGTCTACCACCTATACGAACGATTGGTATTCCTTGCTTGTCATCTATAAACGGATTTAGCCCTTGCACCTTCGCGGTTTTAATGACTTCTTTTCTTTTCAGTCTGTAAATTTTCTCATAAAATCTTACGTTTTGCAAGTTAAAAACGATGTAAGCCAAACCACCCTTCAACTCGACTGCAGTTAGCGCATTTTCTGGTTCAAAATTGACTTACAACTTTTGCACAGAACGACGCCAGCGATATATATATCCGAAGACTTGTTGCAATTTTTAGAAATCATTTACATATTTACAATCTTTTAATATATCAACAGTCTGTATGTTCTCAGTTGCATTCAGACTAAACTTACAGCTTCGCTGTTGTGGCATATTTTTAGAGCTGTGCCACTGCATTGCTGGCCACAGCTCACTAGGCTCCTGCAGAAATTTTGGGCCTTCCCACCATAAAGATGAATTTTTCAGGTCTGCGGTATGTAATGCACGGGAAACAATGTCCGCCTGATTAAGCTTTGAATCGACCTTAAACCAATCCAGCATATTGCTTCATTCCTGGATCTGAGCGACTCGGTTGGCTACGAAGTTTGCCCAGCGACTAGCATGGGACGACAACCAATTTAGCACAATCGTAGAGTCCGTAAAATATCGAATTCGGGAATCCGTTTGGTGAATACATGCGACTACCCTTGCAATTAGTTAAGCCAAGAGAAATGGCCCTTTCAGCTCTAGGCGTGGCAATGAAGTAATCTTAACTGGCGCTGCTTAGCGGGACTACTGACCGTGGAAGAGAGCACTCGTGTACAAGTTTTAACTCTTTTCTATATTTCTTCCACTGCATTTCAAAGGTGGAAGGTAGCTACGTATCCAAACCCTGCTCAAGAAGCCATAGTTCTTGCAGAAATATTTTTCCTAGGATCACAATTGGGCTTAGAAATCCAAGAGGATCAAACAACTGAGCTAACTCAGACAAAACTACACGTTTTGTAATGGGGTCCGACTGATTGTCTGTTTATGAGAACTTGAAGAGATCTTCACTGGCAGACCAACCAATTCCCAGTGTATTTACCACGTCGGCGGTCTTTACTGCTAACGGCCCTTCATCCTTGCACTCCCCCGAGGCAAGTTTGCTGTTCGACTGCCATTTGTGGAGGTCAAACCTTCCTTATTGTAACAATTCTGTCACCTCGAGCTTTAACCTCTCCACTTGCTCTACGGAGTCAGCTCCACAAAGCATATCATCCATGTAAAAATTTCTCCTTATCGCTTCCGAAGCTAGCGGATATTCTTGTGCATATTTCTCGGCCAGATAAAGTAAGCAACGGACTGCCAGTTATGGCGCAGAGCTGGTACCGTTAGTTACGGTTTTTAAGCCCAGTACCTTTATGACTAGTATAGTATGCACTGGTAATTACAGTCAAGCAAGGCTTCATTTAGCTATACTCTATTGTTACTCTTACACGAAACGTCAAATACGACACGCAGCTGAGTAGTCAATCTATCCGGTCGTATTACCGGATGGTAAGGCATAAAATATTTCACCCCGTCTTCTGTATTCCTCAATGAATTCAGCGTATTGCTCCTTTAGAGCTTTCGTAAGACTCCCCGAATTTCAATTTAGGTTCTCTTAATAATAGGTTAACAACGAACCGGTTAAACGGCGTCTGCGTCACGGTTGAGACAAATTTCTCCTCGCATTGTTTTTCTTCTTCCGTAAAAATACAAACAAGATGCGAAACCTCTTCACACTGCCAAAACCTTTGCACTAACCTGTGCAAGCCCTGATCATCGGGCGTAGAATCCGAACTATTGTTGACGATTAAGGATATGCCATTATCCATTGTACATTCGCCAACTAAAATTCAACCTAACAATGATTTCTGCAATAGTGGCATATTTGACCCTAATTTGAGTTGGCCAGCAACTAAGCGCTAAAAAAATAGCGTAACACCTATCAGCATGTCGATCCTTTCCGCAGAATCGAATGCCGGATCTGCTAGGTGTATTCCACTCGGCACATTTAACCCTATTGCAGCTGCTGTACTTGTGGGGCTGTACTGTGAAATCTCTGGCAGAACTCCAAATTTAACCTGAACTTAGTGACTCTTGATTTGAATGTAGCCTCTACTTCCCCAATCATTTCGGACTTTGCATTACCTATTCCACTTAAAGAATACTTGCCAGGCTTAACCAGTGAGTCACCAACCGGGATGTGACGAAATGCAGTTGGTTGCCCGAATCAAGAATGCATCTACATGGATAGTACCTGCCATTTGAGCTCTTTACAAGTACTACAGCAGTGGCCAGAAACTTTTGGACGTTAAAGTCAGCAGAGAACTCTGCAGAGAATTGCTGGTGGGGACAGAGTTTGTCCGACTGGCCATACCTAACAGTTCAGTATTTTCCCTGTGCAGCAATTCATGATGAGGTTTGTTGCAAATAGGACAGCGTGGTATAAAACATTCCTTCGTTTAATGACGCTTGCTAAAGCATATCATACATAGGCTCAACCTTTTCACTTCCTCATACCTTTGCAATGGTGAAAGTTCTTTGAACTTCGGGCAACCCTTTAAAAATGCTTTTTAACTACAGCAAACGTTGCTGCCATGACTTGCCACTGCTACAGTCAAACTGGACCGCTTAGGCTCACGGGATAAGTTGTCTTCCTGACCTCTCGATTGGCTAGGTTCATTCCTCTATGAATCAAAAACTGAGACAAAAGCTCCCATGATGGCAACTTCAAACAATAATACTCGCTGTCCCACTTCTCCAACGTCTCCTTATCTAGCTTGCTGTGGACAAAATGAAACGCAATGGCTTCTAGCACTGCCTTTGAATTACCCAATGAGAATTGACGTTAATAACTCTCTACCAGCTTGTTTAAGCTTTCGAATGCTAAACAGCTCGCACACATGTGCCTGGAAAGTTATAGCCTTGTTTTCAATTCGATAATTAAGCAATTTTATGGCCTTTTTGTAATTTTCCTCTAGACATTCGATTGTACATCGCGGAATGGGACCTAGACACGACTTTAAGTGTATAAATTTCGACATCTCATCCATATCACTATCTTTATACACTTGAAAAGTGTATTATAATTTTGCCCAGAAGTTTGCAACGCATAGAAGGAATCATCTCCGACCACATAAAGTATATATATTCTTGATCAGCATGACGAGCTGAGTCGATTAAGCTTTGTCCGTCCGTCTGTCCGTCTGTCCGTCCGTCCGTCTGTCCGTCTGTCTGTTTCTACGCGAACTAGTCCCTCAGTTTTGGAGCTATCGAGCTGAAACTTTGCACAGAGTCTTCTTTTTACTGCACGCTGCTAATATGTCGGAACCGACCGAATCGGATGACTACTTCTTGTAGCTGCCATACAAATGTTCGTTCGAAAAATGGGTTTTAGTGAGAAAAACTAGTTTGTTCTCAATATTATCACTCTCAAACACGGTCATGGGTAATATGTAATGTTTTTAAGCTGATTTGCGAAGTTTGGTCGATGTCGCTAACCGTTGAGACAAGCTATTTCAAGTGTATCAAAACTTCGGTACAGACGAAGTTAGCTTTGCCTTTCTCGTTTTCTAATAACTTTTCAAACGTGTTGTGCCAACTTGAAGCTCGCCTTCCCTTTTGGGTACAGCAACTTATGATTTTAGCCTTTACCTCGCAGTACAAATCTTCCATTTGTTGACGAACCTCGCCCTCAGTGACCTCGTTACTATGCTGTTCAATTTGATTCTGAACGTTACAGTCATTGAAGAACAGTTTTTCATTACATAGCTTTTGTTGCGGCTTAAAGAAGTGATAAAGCATTCTCGCCAAGAGTGAAACTCTGAGTCTTTAACTCCCTTTCCTTGTCACATTTTAATTTTTTCGATTATCCGTTTAATTCAATTTCCACCGCTCTACGCTTCCTTACCGCCACGCTTAGTCACTATTTTGGAAGAATAATAATAATTTTTTCCAGTGTAGTTACTCCAGAAGCGGGCAACACTTTATTAAGGTAAGGCCTTGATACCAAAAAACACTATGCGTCCACGCAATGCTCAACTTGGTCAGCTATCCGAATATGCTGCCAATAATTAGCCCGCAATTATAATTTTTCACAAAATGTGCCCAGAATGCGCTGTGGTTCAAACTAACCACAAATATTGTTGTCCAAGTCAATTCAAAGTCAGTATGTATGTATGTAAGCCACTGATGCAATTAACACGTGCTTATATATGAATAGGTATGTGTGGTCTACCTATGTCACCTACTATTGCATACACAGACAGCCTTCAGCCAATATACCGCTTCAAGTGACCTGCCACAACTTATCTCCAAGCGAGACTTCTTTGAGCACTTAGATCACACACATCGAACTTGCAATAAACATGTCATGTAAGACGTACCAGTTGCCACTTGCAGTCACTGCTGCTGTCTCCAGTAGACGCAGCCTCAGCCTCCAGGTTAATCTTCTGCTCCAATGATTTTAGCTCCAATTCTGAGCTTCCAATGGGTGAGCTACCAAATAGCGAGCTCCAGCCGGGTAAAGAACCTTCTCCAAAAGGTGCCTGCTCGGGCGCCAAAGTGTTTCCGCTACTCCTTTAGACAAGCTTGAGCTCCCAAGAAATTAAGTCCGTCTGCTTGTCGTTTGAATAGAAGAAGAAGGTTTATTTTACAAGCCAACCTCATGGCTTTTCTTACAAAAGTTATCGATGTTCGATAGTACAAAATTCGATGGTACAATATTCATAGTAATTCAATTGCCTAACAACTAGTTCCTTAGGACTTCAAACAAGTTCAGTTACATCAATTAATTATAATATACTTTGGGCGCAAACAAGCGCCAACAGATTTATTTGCCTCTTTGAATTGCTGGACAGCACTTGGTGCCAAAACGAAACATCCTCTCCAGCCGCAATACGAATCTGGCGTAGTGCGATCAAAAAACTTTTACAATTGTTGCTTTTATCCCGGAGATGATTTTGCAGATCTTTCTGGACTGCTGCCGGAGGCCCTCCATGTCAACTGCATCAAAATGATTTTTATTAGTGAGACAAGTATTTGGGTCATTGCCTCTACGGTATTAATCAGCGCAATTTGTTCTTCCTCATGCAAGCTTTTTAAATGATTTTTACGCTAACCCTTCTTGTCGGCCAAAAAAAGGCTCTAACAGCATCTCATACCATCCACAAATTAAGAGTTCGACGTTCGAGTTCGATGTTCGTGTGGATCGACTTTTCTTTTCTCTGCGTACACACCGTAACACGTTTGAGGTCAAATTGTTTGCGGTTGGTTTTACAACGTTTTTTATATGGAGTTTTTCGTTTGCGAGCGCTTTTTTTGCTTTAAAAAGAAATATATCATCAAAAATTAGAGAAAAGGTATCTTCAGCTAAATGTC
This sequence comes from Lordiphosa stackelbergi, assembly GCA_018904235.1. Lineage (NCBI taxonomy): Eukaryota > Metazoa > Arthropoda > Insecta > Diptera > Drosophilidae > Lordiphosa > Lordiphosa stackelbergi. The sequence goes on along the minus strand of JAEIFU010000258.1, from coordinate 46,512 downwards.
GTTGACATTGTTAGCGGAGTCAAAAATTTGTAATGATTGCAAGCGCAGCTAAATTTATAAGGATAATTTTTGCATTCTTTTTAATTAATTTTTGACTCTTTTCTCTTTTTTCAACCTAAGTCAATCACAAACAAGTGAGAAAGTCGGTCAAGCCCGACTATAATATACTCAGTACCTAGAGTAGGAGCTAAATGAAGTGCAGCTGCTGCGCTCATCTCTAAGTTTCTCTCTCTCTCTTTCTTTCTCTCTCTCTCTCTCCCTCTCTCTTTCTCTATCTCTCTCTCTCTTTCGCTCCCTCTCTCTAACATTGTGCGGCGTTGGTTGTAAAAGGGTGGGAGGGGGATGGCGGGGGGTGATACACTTATTTGCTCATATCTTGAGAACCGCTCATCCGATCTTTATCATTTCTTGGGAAAATCGATTCATTTTGCTATTAACTAACTATCTCTACAAAATCATCTATCCACAAATCACCTATCTACAAAACTGTGGGAGTTATGACGTTTTTTCAGAATTGCGGGGGCGGAAGGGGGCGTGGCGAAAATTGAAAATAAACTTCATCTGCCTGCAAGTATAAGAAGCATTTGTCCAATACATGTTAAACATCTATCTCTTACCATCTCTGAGATCTGTTTTTTCATACGGACGGACGGACGGACAGACAGACGGACAGACAGATAGACGGACGGACGGACATGGCTATATCAACTCGGCTGTTAATGCTGATCAAGAATATATATACTTTTATAGGGTCGGAAATGATTCCATTCCCCTGTTACATACTTTTGCACAAACTATTTATACTCTATGTACCTTCGGTACATAAAAACTTAATTAGGTAAGAAATAAATTTGGCAGGTCATAGGAGCCTTTAAGGCCAATTTTCTCAATGTCCGGTTAGTCGGTTGGGAGGCAGGCAGTAAGACAGGAAGAGACATGCGGCGATCTGAAACAGAAAGTCCAGCAGAATGGCAGCCGCCGCATAAGCAAATGTCTTGATCGCCGCGCCGTCAAAATCGAAATGGAACCAAACGAAAAAGGCAAAGTCACTGCCCGCCGTTTACGAAATCGAAGGATCAACTAGGACAATAGCCTTACGAATTGTCCCTTGTGATGGGGCAATCCGATTGTGTTCCAACTGCTAATACGTGTGCACCGTAACGAAAATACTAATCGCCGATACGATTGATATAAATGATAAGTGATAATTTAAACGTTAAGACTTCTAAAATAGGCGACAAGGTTAGTTTTGAAAAGAGTTGCGTTCCTAATGGTTTTGAGTTGGTGCGGAAGCAGCACTTACTTTAATTTCTTTTCCACATTGATTGTCATTTATTTCAATAACACACGTGATTATGTTTTTTTTTATATCATAAGAAAACAGTTTCCGGAAAATGCTAAATTAAGCCCTTGGCATCGTGCACAATGTTAAACAAATTGTGCACAACCAAACTTATCAATAATCAAAACGCGAATGACAAGTTCTGTGCCATCTATGTACTTTGGCGGGCTTAAAAAGACAGATCGGCGATAAAAATAGCTAGAAATAGCTAAAAGTGGTTGCAAAGTAGCTATGTATTTAAAGAATTAGCATAGTTATAATCTGTACCGAAGGTACATAGAGTATATTAAGTTTGTGCAAAAGTATGTAACTGGGAGAAGGAATCATTTCCGACCCTATAAAGTATATATATTCTTGATCAGCATCAACAGCCGAGTCGATATAGCCATGTCCGTCTGTCTGTCCGTCTGTCCGTCCGTCCGTATGAACAAACAGATCTCAGAGATGGTAAGAGATAGAGGTTTGACATGTGTGGGACAAATGCTTCTTTTACTTGCAGGCAGATCAAGTTTATTTTCAATTTTTGCCACGCCCCCTCCCGTCCCCGCAATATGGAAAAAACGTCATATCTTCCACAGTTTTGTAGATAGATTCGTACCTTCTAGAAATAGTTAGTCATTAGAAATATGTATCGATTTGCCGAAGAAATGATAAAGATCGGATGAGCGGTTCTCCAGTTATGAGCAAATAAGTGAATCAGCTCCGCCCCCCTCCCACCCTTTCACAACCACAATCTTAGAAAGAAAGGGAGAGAGAGAGAGAGAGAGAGAGAGAGGGGGAGAGAGAGAGAGAGAGAGAGGGAGAGAGAGAGAGGGAGAGAGATAAAAGTTGAGATGCGCGCAGCTGCAGCACTGCATTCAGCTCCTACTCTAGGTACAGAGTTTATTATAGTCGGTAAGTGAATCAGCTCCGCCCCCCCTCCCACCCTTTCACAACCACAATCTTAGAAAGAAAGGGAGAGAGAGAGAGAGAGAGAGAGAAAGAGTGGGAGAGAGAGAGAGAGAGAGAGAGAAAGAGTGGGAGAGAGAGAGAGAGAGGGAGAGAGAGAGAGGGAGAGAGATAAAAGTTGAGATGCGCGCAGCTGCAGCACTGCATTCAGCTCCTACTCTAGGTACAGAGTTTATTATAGTCGGGCTTGACCGACTTTCTCACTTGTTTTTTATTATTAAAGCTAGTTAAACAGACGATGACAAATTTGTCAGAGCCCTTTTAATTACTTAGCTTAGGATCTTTTTCAGTATGCTTTTCCAGTTGTTATGGCTGGTATGTCATTTACCCATGCAAAAATGCATCCATGAAAGTGACCATGGCATTGCCTACGACCTCTAAATTTTCCCTAGTGACTTCCATTATTAATTTTATAAATTCTTTTTTTTCTGATTTTCTGGTCACAATACATTGTCAGAGCGGGAATGGAAATTATTAAACAATATCCGCTCCGATAAAATTTTCCCAGTCGGAGTATAAAGCTTAATCAATCAATGACATATAATGGTCAAGCTCAACAAAATTTCAAATCATCAATGTATTTAAGATACTTTCCAGGCACTTCGTACTTATGCCAGCCCATTAGCAACAGTGCGAGGCATTAATAAATAAGCAGTCCATTTTAGTGAATAAATTCATATGTATGTAAAATGTTCATTGTACACACATCTAATCGAAATTTTTCCTGGAATTAACAGTAACTAACCTAAATTTGTTTTGGTTATGGTACTGATAACCCGTTATATAAATATAAGTTAAACGGTTACAGTTATGACAAATTTTTGTTCGGTGATGGTTTTAATATCTGGTTGCTATGTATTTCAGTTTTCAACTGTCTCAGAGATGCATGACATTTTTCTATTACACACATACCTAATTTGTGTGTGTCGGGGCTTTCACTTTCATGCTCACTCTCTCTCTCGCGCTCTAGCAAAAAGAGCTTAGTCCACCATATTGCCTGAGTACTATAGATCATTATTGTTCCCCATAAAAACTTTCGTCGCCGTTTTCATCCACTTCGTGGTGAAATATTAAGAATTTTCTTCCTTAGTGCGAGTCTGGGTATTTGGCCCGTATGTCGTCCTCAAGTACGCATCTTGCTTCCTCAATATTGAGACTTGGGGACAGGTAACAGCTGTAGATGACGATATCCTCTATGTCATCGCACGAAGCATGATGCCTGCATCCTTTTCCGAATTTGCGCTTTTTGAGGCCTGCATGACCAGATTGCCGACTTTCCTGCTAAGTCTGACGCCCAATCGGCTCGGTCCTTGTATCGGTACTGTTCGCTTAATAGCTCCGTCTATGTTCTCGTCAAGTATGATCTGTTCCAGTAATTGCTGGGCAACCGCGCAGACGAGTGGTGTGCTGAGGTACATGTTATGCTTTTGCAAAGGCATTTGCAATTTCTATGTGCTGCTCGCTTACCAAACTTCCAATATATACATGGGCTCATGTGCAGCAGCAGTGTATGTATGTGTGTGAGAGAACTCCACTGCAGGCGGCCATCCACTACAAGCAACAAACAAAAGGCCAACTTCTTAATGCAGGGTCCACCCGGGGGCACCAAAAATGTTTGCTCCAATAGCAAATTAATTGTTTTAATATAAATTATAAACGAGTGCAACTACGCGAAACCTGCAATAATAAATTTGACACAACGAACTCAATTTTACCACTGACTTTAATTATTAATTGCATTTTTTTTCTATGCTAATTCGGCGCATGAGAGCAGACAGGGCGAAAGTTTACATAGAGTTAACAGCAGAGATCAGGAGCTGTTATGTGCTAACCCGGTGGGGATAATTTGACTTGCCATTAGCGCGCTATGTCCCATCTCACAGCTAGGTGATTTTCGAGCACATAACAACCCTTTAAAAAATTTAAATCAATATTAATATAGGCTGAAAAGATCAAACATGTAAAAAAAAGCTAACCTACATTTCAAAAATAATTATGTCATCTTTATTTCTTTTTGCACTTTAAATCGAAGCACATGGATGATGTAAGCTACTCTCAAGCACTAAGGCCAGAGAACCTATATAAGAACAACCATAAGCGTGACGCTATAAATCGAATTAGAAGGACTAGAAAAATTGGCGCTAAAGAACTTCCACCGCCTTATCCTAACGGTTGGTATGGCATTCTAGAATCATCCAAGCTGAGATGCAGTGAAGCAACATTCGTATCATGTTTGGGAGAGCAATTTGTCATATATCGCACCGAAGGGCAAAAAGTTTTTGTATTGGATGCATACTGCCCTCATTTAGGAGCTAATATGGGCGTAGGAGGACGCGTAGTTGGGGAAAGTATAGAATGTCCCTTTCATCAATGGCGTTTTCGTGGTACAGATGGAGCATGCACTGATATTCCCTACAGTCCATTGGGTAAATATACAAAATACAAATAAAATAAGGAATATTGTTCATACTTATATTAAATGTTACAGTTCCCCAAGGATCAAGAGTGAAAAAGTGGATTTCCCAAGAGTTAGACGACTTCATCTTTGTTTGGTACCACGCAGATCCATCAGAAGAGCCGTGGGATCTCAGTGACTCCTTGAAAAAACAAAATAAAAACTTTGTCTATCTTGGCCGCAATGAGTTTTCAGTAAATTGTCATATTCAAGAGATTCCCGAAAATGGTGCAGATATTGCCCATTTTAAAGCTATTCACAATGAAAGCATTTTTGCTGGCAGCTTGGCTCCAAAGAATAGCTTGTTAAGCAGATTCGGATATCATCTTTGGAATGCAAGGTGAGTACTTAAAGACCAAAAGATATTGATCTCAAATTTAAAGCTAACTTTTATATTCGACATATCTTTAATACATCAAATGTTCATAATATCGGATAATAAATAGCCAATCAAAAATTTTGCATATTTTTCGGCATTAGAAACGCAGGAATTCTATTAAATATTTGTTCCCTTGTGAACTCAGTACATTTCAAAAACACTTTTTGCATTTGAATAAAAACTAAAAAAGGAATGAGCAATGCTAATTTCGTCTGTGCCGAAGCATTAATACACTTGAAAAAACTCGATTCAACAATTAGCGATTTTGACCAAATTTGGCAGATCATATAAAATTCAGAACTATATAAGCGCTAACATTGAAGTCAAAAAAGTATTCCTCAATAAAACCAATTACCGACCGATCTTTTCTATGTCAGCTACAAGAAGTAGTCATCCGATCCGGCGAATTCGACATGTTAGCAGAGGGCTTTCAAAAGCAGACACATTGCAAAATTTCAGCTCGATAGCTTCAAAATTGAGATAATTCACATAGCAGCAGACAGGCGGACGGACTAAGCTCAATCAATTAGCTCGTGACAATGAATAAAAATATATATTCCTTACTAACTGAACCCGCCGCGACTTCGTCCGCTTCCAACATTTTAAGAAATTGTAAAATTTTTGCCGTTGGATTTTAATAACATGGGTCTCATTTAATCTTGTAGAAAGTACCCTACCAAATTTTTTAGGCGTTCGGAAATTCCACAATTATATATTACTAACTTCCTGTCGAGTGGGTGCTGAAATTATACCTCTCCCGCACTATAAATAGTGAATTTCAGGTCCAGCGATATTTCTGTCTCACGACCATTTATATTAACTATATGAGGATAGTGCACTTCACAGCACCATCAGCACTGCTTGTCTATAATTGGGAACGTTTAGCAGCCTTAATCTTTCCCGATATTTAATGGGACTTTATTTTTGATACCAAAAGAGATTTTAGGCGGGTGATATGTATGTATGATATGTATGTAAAATGTAAAATTGGCTATACAGCCCCCCAAAGGAGCCAAGCCAAGCTTCTCACAATCTATTGGACCTACAGTTTACGCCGAAGCGAACGGCAAAGCTTGAGAATTTTCTTTTTCATGGCTAGTTACTTCACAGCTGGCGCCAATTGCTGGTGAAGGTGACCAGATGTGTTAAAGCTAATTTCTAAAGACAGAAAAAACTTTTTTATTTGATGTTCCGAGTCGGGATCGAACACACGACCGCCTGCAGGGCCGGCACACTTACCGCTGGCCCACACACGGCAATATCATATCATGTGACTTCTTTACTCGCATATGCTAATGATACTGACATTATCGGCAAAAAAACGAACGGGCGGTAAGCATGGCGTATTCAGAGATTGAGAGGCAGTCTACAAGGTTTGTCCGAAAAGTAATAGGACTGAGACGCTTTTAAAAAATTTTATTTGGGCTGTAGGTCGTCTGCGGAAGTGTTGGGATGCCGGCCTTGGTCAGGTAGCTGTTCACAACAAATCACTTTCTAAGTTCACTATTGGTATCATTTCGCGTACACCTTTCGCATGTTCAAATGCTCCGTCATTATGTCATGAACCAAAGATTTTGGTCAATTTGACATCTGGGCAATTAAACGAATACTTAGTCGACGGTTTGAATTCTAAACTTGCGCACATGAGTCACATTGGCGGTGTTTGTCGAAGTCGAAGGTCTTTAAGCACGGTTTTCATCGTCGTCCTTTTCCCGGCCCTCCAAAAGGGCTTGGTGGCCCCGAAACACACCACTTCTTGCTAAAGCAACACCTGGGTAAGCCTGCTTTGCTATGAACGTCTCTGTCGCAGATTTACCAAGTTTCACACAGAATTTAATAGCGTACCTTTTGTCGGCCACTCACAGAAACACGTCACTCGAAAATGCCTCTCCTTACTCCAGTCGGTGAAGAAAATCAGTCCTATTACTTTCCGGACAAACCCTGTAGACTGATAGGCTTAAGCTTAGTACTCAGACAAACTAAATCGTCCGCTAGCGGAATTGACAACTTATTTCGATGGGTGGGCCAGCGTACGGTGCAGTGTGACTGTTCAACACCAAAACACCACCCTTCATCAAAATACCACCAAATGTGAAACGGTCACACTGCGCTGATTTGCTTGCATTTGAATTTAGTTAATTGTTTTTGCAAATATTTAGGGATTTGTGGAGGATATATGGTATGTAGAAGTCATGGGCAATGCAAAATCTTACGATTGGTTTTAAATTATGCCAATCGCCGATTTTTGTCGAGCTTTTGCTGCTGACATTCCGACGGGCGGGTGTCGGAAAAATTACAAACAATTTTTTCATCGGAATTGAATCAGCTGTTTGTGCCTGTCAAGTTAGCGGCACTATGAGATTTCCGATGGCTATGAACGGAAATTTTTGCTTGTCTGAGTTCGACTGAGCGTAGGAGGCCTGTCGGAATTTTACGAAAGCTTTCCGACACCCTTTTTTTATATGGAGTTCACACCCAACTAAATCGATTTAGTTTTTCTGAGTACTAAGCTTCAGTGGTAAACAAGGGCAAGACACGCGCCTTGGACACTCCGTTACAATGGAGGAGTACAACTTTAAAGTTGTAGGGGATTTTGTCTACCTCGGAAAGACGAAAACCAGTGACAAAAACATCAGACTGGAAATCCGAAGAAGATTCACTATTACAAACCGATGCTTATGGGCTCAGTAAGGAGTTCAAGAGCAGAGACCTCTCTCGAAGAACGAAAATAGCGCTATACAAGTTGCTTATCATCCCAGTTCTGCAATACGACACAGAAGCATGGGCAATATCATCAGCGGATGAAACGCGTTTGGCGTTTTCAAGCGAAAGATTTTTCGGATGGTTTATGGACCTTTGAAAGTTGGCGAGGATTTTCGCATCCGAGAGAATGTTGAACTGTATGAGCTCTATGGGGACACTAGTCTAGCCAAACGCATACAGCAACAGCGGCTGCGCTGGCTAGGACATGTTACCGGTATGGATGAGGAAGCACCAGCAAAAATAATGAGCGTGTTAAGCAGCATAAATCGATGACAAATAATCGACTATTTTTGTTAGATTGTGCTGCTGAAGGGGCATGATGCGCAATCATGTTTGCTATTTTTCGTGATTGTGTTAGATGTGAATCCATCAAAGAAATATTTTGTTAGAATTGCTTGAAACGTGTTGTTATCGATAGCACACAGCTGCCAGAAGTAAACAAACAAACAATTTGAGAGGGCAAATGCTTAATGAATGTGGAAACCACTTTGTTTTTAATAAATGAATTGGCAGAGGACGTGGTTTCGCAAGTAGCTCACGGAATCTCGTGCAAGGCTCTGAAGGCTCTACTGGTTGTTGCGGAGGAGGAGAAAAGCTTGAAAAGCCGCCTCTTCAAGACGAACATCCTCGAGTACACTCCCCGTTATTCTTTGAAGTTGCAGTACAACAATACAGAATGGACGAATTCAAAGAGCACTTCATGATGTACCGTGCATCGTTAAGGACTCAAAGCTAGAGATGGGCTCGCAACGGGGTTCCCGCGGAACCCGAAACAAGTAAGGGATCAGGCGCGACGTGATTGAATTCAAATTTGTTGGTCGGGATCGGGATAGGACAGCCGTGAATTGTCCTTATTCGCCCATCTCTACTCTTAGCCCATTGCCACTTTATTAAAATAAACATTTTTAATAAACAATTAAAATAACCACTTTGCGTGGCCCTGGATGAACTAATTGCTAGAGTAACTCTTAATAAGAACCAGCGTTCTGTTATTTGAAAGCTGTCAAAACAGGAGTCCTTCTTAATGGTAAATGAATGTTTCGACAATGGAAAGCGATCTGGCCATCGGATATTCGAGTTTGATGTGCACATTGTCGCCGGAGCCGGGCTTACAACAAACTTTAAATGGCTAACAAAGTCTTCAGGAAAATTCAATGGGGATTCCAGGAGCAGTTGGTGCTAGTGACGACGGTCACTTAATTCTTCATTATACCGCTCACTTACTTCAATACTGGCATAACTCAAAATAGTTCATTTTGAGAAAAACGTGTTAAGAGTTCCTAATAAATTTAACCGAGAAAAATGGTTCTTTCAGTTTCGAGCTTATCTATTAAAATATTATAAATTTAAAATGCCTATTAATAAAATTTAAAAATATGATGTTTTGACTGAAATTCGAAGTATGTTTACGCAATATCGACTGCAGGACATCTGAGATATGACGTTTTTGCATTAACATTAAAATTAACCAGTAAAATGATTTTGCGACATATTTTGATCAAACCATCAATTCTGTTCTTATGTGTGCCAGATTTGGCTGTCAAGTCGTTTAGGAATTCCCAAACGATTATGGCGGCTCCGGCATGGAGTAAGAGTCGTTGGGGCCAGTACATTAGGCGAAAGTCTCTGATGATTTGGTAGAGGTACCAATGAAACAGCTGTATGACCTAGCCTCCTTTGTGTTGTGTTGTGTTCCTGTGTTTTGAAGTTATGTGCAAAGATAACGAGACCTTGAGCCAGCGTACCATCAATATGGTTCGATTATCATAAAGGTCGTTAAAGCACACACATAATTTGATCTCACTTGGAAAGTATAAGAGATATCAATATGGAAATTTTCCACAAATAAGTACACAATACAGCGTATCATAAAGAGCATCATAAAGGGGGGGTAGGATTTTAAAGGCGAAAAAAGCATATTTTTATGATTTTTTTGCGGCGACATCAATAATATAATTTTATTAAATTTTGTTACATATTATTGTACAACTTTTGAAGTATGTCAGAAAAAATTTTCAAAGAAAAATATTGATAAATAGCCGGTGACGGTCAATCTCCAGAGGTGCCTTGAAAAAAATGGCGAACATCAGAATTCGTTACCGGATTATCTGAAACAACAAAATTGATATGCATTTTAAAGGTGATGTATTTCTCGAGGTAATCAGGGAGAGTTTGGTTTTTTTTCTATTTTTTACAGCACTTTGAAGTGAAAATCGCGATTTAAGCTGAAAAAAATCGCGGTTAATTTGTTATTAAAAAATAGAAAAAGATAAAAAAAGCTCTTCCTGATTACCTCGAGAAATACATCACCTTTAAAATGCAACTCAATTTTTTTGTTTTAGATAATCCGGTAACGAGTTATGATGTTAACGAACTTCAAAAAAAGACGTTTTCGGGAAAATCGATTTAAAGTTTTTCGTACTTGAAAATTCGAAATAAACCATCAATAAAATGAACACTAAACAACAACTTAACAATAACAATATTGTTCGTTCAGAAAAAAATTTAAAAAAATTAAAAAATAATTTTAAAACCAAGGCTGCAAACCGGTCCTGAACCGAACCCCTTAGAACCGGTTCGGTTCGGGTTTTTTGGGTGCGCCGAACCGGACCATGAACCGAACCGCAAATATTTTTGACTCCTCGAACCTGAACCCGAACCGGACCACTTTTTAGAAAAATTCGGTTCGGTTCAACAAATTAAGTAATTTTTTTAACGACACAGACAATATAGAAATAAAGAAATTCCTTGTAATCTGACTATCATTCAAGAAGAGAAGTCAAGAATCGAATATGGATCGAGCATTAGAACTTTTAAATGACAACTGCAGAGCATGAAAGGAATAACATTTGATAGTTCAAAATATCTTTTTATTGCTGCAGCCAAAAAAAATGCTTTAAAGCTACAGGATTCAGAATTACTAGCAAGTGATTTTTATTCCGCTTACTTTTCATTTCGAGCATCTGTTCTGAAATCTTTTGTACTGAGCTAAGTACCAACATTGACTGCAGTGCTGCAGAGATTTCAAACTTTGTTAACTTCACATTACACATTACAGACATGCTGAAGCTCCAAAAAAAAATTCTTGATGAGAGTTTTAAATGAATCAACTTCTGATTGCGAAGAAGATTAGAAATTGGCACGCGCCTGTACAGCTTTTCATCAAGTGAAGCGCGCTCCCCTACAACTAGTTAGGCATATTACATTTTTGGAAACGTTTCCCACCAATTCTTATCGTCTATTTATTTTTGATAATTAGTTCAGTGGGGATCATAAGTAGTGTACCAACTCCCTTACACCTGTTATTTGAGCATATTAGTTTGCAAAAGTGGAATAATATTTTTATATAAAAATGTCACCTGATCCAGAAGATCAGAAAAAATCCAGGCCAACTCTTGAGGAGTTAAAATTAAAAATCATGGGCCCAACTAAACATATTCTTAGGATCAAGAAACAATTGGATTCAGGAAGCTAAGGACGTAAACCAGTGGAATTGGGGTGCAGATAAGAAGTCATAAATAAATACATCGAAAAAAACAAATCATTATCCGTGTTCACCAGCACAAATCGATGACAAAAAATCGATGGATCTAGTTCAATTGCTGAAGTGAACGAATGTGAAGTGCAATTATGATTGCTACTTTTTGTGATTTTGATTACAATCATAACGATAGCATTCACGCATTCCATTTTTACCTTAACTTTTTTTGATGGATGATGTTTGATGTATGCTGGTGAACAAGGCCAATTACAGGCTAAAAATTACGAGCTTGAGGATGGTGCAGAATTAGAAGATATGTCTATTTTGACAAAGGCCCGTCTACTATCGGTAATTACTGCACTCAAAACGGCGAAAGCTGATAAAAAGACAGAAGAAGCGCCTACCACTACCGTACAAACACGATCTAGTCTCCCGAATTTGTCGTTACCGAGTTTTGCTGGAAAGTATTCGGTGGTTCAGAACTTCTAGTCATAGATCTTCTGAACCTAATGGGGGCGTATGTGGTCAGGTAAAGCTGCTGATCGGTTAAACTTGGCGACCCCAAAGTGATCCTGGCTTACTGCGTCTCAAGTCGACACACACCTCCTCGTGGGGACTACCGGAAGCAGAGCGATGCACCCGCTAAGCTGCTAACTAACGTGAGCGGCGTCCCGCCCTTCCCTACAGGGTATAATATAATAAATAGGGTAAGTGCGTGGGGTTTGGTATCCACCACCGTAAAAAATCTCTACCAATGAAAACTGCGACTACAATGTTTCGGATACGGACCCTCTGACGACGGCCCATGCAAACGTTTTAAGGACCACGATTTGAGGATATGCACCTGGAATGTCGGCACCCTCAACAGAGATGGTGATGATATCGCCTTGGTGAATGTCCTCATAAAATATTCATCGGACGTTACCGCACTCCAAGAAATGCGATGCACTGGACATGCAAGCAAGATAATAACCCCCCTGGAATATCTACTACAGCGGACATGCTTTCAAGCACGAGTTTGGGTGCGGCTTTGCAGTGAGTGATAGACTACGCCACTCAGTCATCAGCTTTAAACCAGTTGACGAGCGGCTTGCTGCGCTCAGACTTAAGGCAAAATATTTTAATATTAGTCTTATGTGTGCTCATGCGCCAACAGAAGACAAGAAAGACTTGATAAAAGACGAATTCTATGAGCGCCTGGAACATCTATACGAGCGCAAATCGGGAGCGCGAAAATCGGGAGAGAGGAGTTTATAGTAGAGCTGGAGAAACATCGATGTCTACGTACATGTCTACGAACAACGAAACATCGATGTCTACGTACATGTCTATGTACATCGATGTTTTCGATGTTTTAGCGGTAAAACATCGATGAAACATCGTTGTTTATTTAAAATTTTAAGATTCTGGTGATGTAGCTTACTAAAGCACTTTCTTGTTTGAGATTAAATTGAAAATAAATAGAAAATATATATTATGTATATAAATTTAATAAATTGTAAGACGAATGTCTTTTCTAGGGTTCTAGATCAAATATTTCTTTTTAAGTATTTTAAAAATTGTTTAATTTTTTGTAAAGGAACACTAAACGCTTCCAATTCTTTGGCTTTAAGGTCCGACAGGGTCTGTCCAGCTTTACTGAATGTCCTTTCAGAAGCTGTGGATGTTGCCGGAGTACATACATATTTCTTAGCCACTTACATTATTCATTATTTCTACTCATTCTGAGAATAACTGTGAGTTCTGAAAGTGTACCGTTATTTTGTATTGCTATTTTCTTTGAAATGCGACAAAAATGCATACATTTTTTTTTCGACAGTCGATTAGCACATTTTTGCTTTAGTGTCAATTTTTGCGGTTAGGTTGTCATGTTTGGCTGATTAAAATTATTATTTGTTTATTGTGACCAATTATCAATATAATAAGTAATAATGGGAAAAGCAAAATCGTTGGATGAGTCTGAAAAAGCCAAAGTAAAGGCTCACAGGGAGTGCGGTCACTCTATTCTTCAAATATCAAAAAATATTAAACGCAACCGTAAAGTTATTATTTCATATTTAAACAATGAGGGATGAAACATGAAATGTCGGCCCTCATCAGTAATAACATCAGCTGACAAACTCACGACTCAGCCACCAAAATAAAAGCAAAAACTGGTGTTAGAGCATGCGTTCGGACTGTGCAAAGAGTAATATCAAATGCAAAAATGAAATTGAAAAAAACACCAATAAACCAACTTCGAAAGATGCAACGGCTCGATTTCTGTCGATCGAATAAGTCCTGGACCAAGGAGTGGGAGCGTGTAGTCTTTTCAGACGAAAAAAGTTCAATTTGGAGGGTCCTGATGGATATGCCTACTACTTTCATGATCTCAGAAATTAAGACCATACTTCACATCGATTGCACAGTCGTGCCGGTGGTGTCATGGTGTGGGGAGCTATTACATACTATGGTACCAAAGAACTGCAATTTCTAACCAGCCGTATGAATACCATTGCGTACAATGGTGTACCCAAAACGGCTTTCCCTGCAATCAAGGATATTTTGGATCCTTGGAATGGAAGTTCAAGCAGGATACCGCACCTATCCACACAGCCAGGATCGTAAAGTCCTGGATTGAGGGTCAAAACGTAGAAATGCTGACTCGGCCGCCATACTCGCCCGATCTGAACATTGTGGAAAATATTTGGGGATGGTTAGCCCGCAAGGTGTTCGATTCAGGCAGGCAATATTCAATCAATTACATTAAAAAAATTATTTGACTCCCTACCCAAGCGGATGTATAAAGTCATACCTAACCGTGGAGGCTCAACACATTATTAATTATTTTACAAATAAGATCGGAAACATTGAGTTAATGTTAAAAAATAATTTGAATGAAATTTAAATCCGTTTTCTTTTGTTATTTAAAGTTTTCAAGTGACTGTGCTAATCAAATGTCGCAAAAATTAAAGGTATTTTTTTTGTTAAGTTTGTTTAAATTCATTTGAAATGTTATTAATAAAGTTAATATCTATCTATCATTTATTCTCGTGTATAATTTTATATTCTTTTAATGGCAAAAAAATTCATCTTAAAAGCTTTATTCGTTTTTCAGATATTAAGCTCCTGACTCGGATCATAGGGTGTGCTAATCGGTTGTCGGGCAGTGTATTTTAGTATGCTCAGGCAGCTTGGGCAGACTTAAGATCGATTCCCATTTTTGTGTGTTTCGCTTCATCTCGCATATTAGTGGGATAATTAGAGAAATAGTCGCATATTTTCTCCTAAAAATTTGCAAAGTGACACTCTTTTCTAAGAGGTAGGGATTTCTGATAGGGGAGGGAGGGTGTGTTCAAGTCATGGACACTTTGTGAGTTTTTATAAATCCCATTTTTTTTATAACATGTAAATGGATATTCAGTCATAATAGGGATTGGTCGAATCACATTTTTTTTTTATAGTTCCATATTGCATATTAGCAGAACCGCAAATTTGTCACCTTACCTTTCGACGCCAAGTAAATTTTATAAGAAAATAGCGTGGCCGTTTCTTGTTTATGTAGGTTTGCAAAAACATCGATTGTGAAAAAAATCATCGATGTCTGCAGCTTAAATAAAAACATCGATGCATCGATGTTACCATCGATGTTTCTCCAGCTCTAGTTTTTGGTCCGAAAGTCGGACGATTTAGCCTTCAAACCAACCTTCGGTAACGGAGAAAGGCTAATAGACTTCGCTGCGGGCCGGAACATGGTCATAAGTAGTATCAGATTTGAACTTCTCAACATCCTTCAGGCGACCTGGAAGTCCCATAATCAACAAACACGAAATCAGATTGATCACGTTGTGATCGACGGAAGGCAATCATCGAGTGTACTAGACGTACACACAGTTCAGTGTGGCACATGTCTCACGCACTGGCACACGTCGCTAAATGTCGAGAAGTTTCAATCACAAGGGACCTCTGAAGCCTACACAGCTAAACTCGTCGAACTGCTCAGGCAAACTTCCCCATTCCCTTCCGATATATGCGAACAGTGGAAGCGTATATCACACTCCATGAGTACGGCTGCCAAGGAGATACTCGGGTACTCCGAGTCCCCTCGAAGGCGGTCTTGGTACGATGAGGAGTGTCGACGTGCTACTGCAAAGAAAGACCAGGTCTACTGGAGATCACTGCAGTCGAAAGTGCACGCTGAGAAGGACTTGTTCCGGGACTTATACCGGGAGAAAAGGAAAAAGGAGAAGCGCTTTTAGAAGAAAAAAGAATGAGCAGGAAAGGCGTATGCGCGAGGAAGTCAAGATGTTATTCGGCATGGGTGAGACTCGAGATGTTATTCGGCATGAGTGAGACTCGAAAATTTTACCAAAAGATTAAGCAATTAACAGAAGGTTTTAAGCCCAGAGTCGCACAACGCAAGGACGAACACGGGAATCTGGTCACAGATCCGCAAGTGGCGCTTAACAAATGGAGAAGTCACTTCTCCAACCTACTGGGTGGCGATGACGAACATGAAGACACCTCTAGAGAAGTAGAGATGTCACCAGTCGACAACATAGAGATAGACCCGCCGACCCAACAGGAAGTCTGTTAAGCCATACAAAGGCTAAGGAACAACATATAACCAGGCGCTGACGAGCTGCCCGCTGAATTGTTTAAGGCTGACCAGACTTTCACATGACGACAAATCCTTGAGAAGACCTACGAGAGAGGCATCAAAACACAACACATTTTTGTTGATTATAAATCAGCCTTCGACACGCCGATAAGGTCAAGGTTTTTTGAAGCTCTGTCACCAACAGAACGGGTGCCTTTATTAGTAAAGATCTAATGCTACTCGAATATGCCGATGATATTGACATTATCGGCAAAACCGAACGGGCGGTAAGCAGGGCGTATTCAGAGATTGAGAGGCAGTCTGAACTAATGAGTTTAGCTGTAAACGAGGACAAGACGAAATATCTAGTATCCGCGGACAGAAAGTCCTTGCGTCTTGGACAATCTGTTACAATGGGAGAATACAACTTTAAAGTAGTAGAGGAATTTGTTTACCTCAGATCGACGATAACCAGCGACAACAACGTCAGTCTGGAAATCCGACGAAGAATCACTCTTGCAATCCGTTCAAGAGCAGTGACCACAAGCGAAGAACAAAAATAGCCCTATACAAGTCGCTTATCATCCCAGTCCTGCAATATGGCTCGGATGAAGCGGTGATTGGCGTGTTTGAATGAAAGATTCTTCGGAGGATTTTTTTACCTTAAAAACTTTTCGATGTTTTCCGCATTCCAAAATATGACGAACTGTATGAGCTCTATGGGGACACCTGTCTGGTCAAGCGCATAAAGCAACAGCGGCTGTGCTGGTTAGGGCATGTCACCAGAATGGACGAAGAAGCTCCAGTAAAAAAAAGCTCCAGTAAATAAAAGCGTACAAATCGAAGGCGGCTGACTATGGAGGATGCAAGCAGGGGAGGCCTCCACTAAGATGGGACGACCAGGTGCGGGCAGAAATTGCCAAGCTTGGTGTGACCAACTGGTGCCAGCTCGCACGAAACAGAAGGGCATTATTCGCCGAGGCCCAGACCGTCAAACGGTTGTGATGGCCAATAAAAAAGGAGAGGAAGAATTCGGAATATACAAATTTTATTAGCCTTTTTGAGACTTTAGTTCATAAAGATGTTTTAATTCCATCGATAGAGAAATTTATCCATTAAATTTCTTGTCACTGAGGTGAAGCTTTCGGTACTGTTGGAGCATTTCAAGTCACCGCGAGCAATGACGTGAAAGCATTAGCAAGTTTAAAAAATGTATATGACAACGACTGCCTTATATTTAGGGATCAGATTTCAGCGTTGTTCGGTCTTCCAAAAATTGTCTCGCCCACAGCATCGGCCTTAAAAATCCTTATCGACACAGTTTCGGCTGTGTATGGGTCATTGCTGACTATTGGCGATGACGCAAAGTTCTCAAATGCTATGCTAATGCTACCCGCTATGGGTAGATCGCCAGAAGGCGTTAAATCGCAGATATCAGCATATATCAGCTGAAGAGTCTACTAAACAAGCATTAGAAGCAAAGCCAATTCAAATTAAGCATAACCGTCCCTCATTTTCTTGTTCTGCGACTCACAAAAAAAAATGTCAAAAAATGTGTGCATTGCAACTCAGAAGGTCTCTCCATTCTCAGCCGCAGAAAGGTTTGAGTTTGCAAAGTCAGCTCCCTTACGTATAAACTGTCCACAAAATGGTCATACTGTTGTAAGGTGCAAGACAGCACAGTGTCGAGTTTGTAGCTGTTTAGCGTTACCACCACCATCCAATGACCAAACTTCCAACACAGATCACTCTTCCACATCACATGCTATGCATGCGACGGCATTAGAGAAGGTGATTTGAGCTGAAACATTTTTTGAACTCTTCGCTATCGGTCAGATTAAACCGTGTCCGGTTTTGATCTTACAAAAAACCCATCTTGGTTGTGCTAAATCTGTCAAAAAAATTTGATAGCTTCTATAGATAGGTGCGGGTTGTGTCGAAGAACTAAAGGCGATTACGTCTAAAGTATCTCAGCTATTGCAAGAGGCAGGGTTCGAACTAGCAAAATGGTTTTCGAACTGTCCTGAGATTCCCGCATAAACCAATAACGATCTGAGACTCAGACTCAACAAAAGCGTTAGGAATTTTTTATCTACCTCATGAAGATGTCTTCTAATTTAAGCTGGAAGAGACTTCCGTGAGTGTACGAGCGTCGAATCGAAACATTTTGTCTGTGACGTCAAAGCTTTTCGATCCCCTCGGTTTGCTTAGTCCCCTTATTATAAAAGGAAAGATCTTACTGGAAGAACTTATGTTATTGAAACTGGACCGGGATGAATCGATTCCAATGAAATCGGAAACTGAGTGGGAAGCTCTTAAACAAAATAAAATAAAACAATCCAATTTAAAAAAAAAAATAAAAACATGAATTCGAAGACGACACAGAAAGGGCTAGAAAGAGCGCGTGTGTACGCCCAAGTCTTCAGCGATTAAATCCCTTCATCCATGAATGTCGGGGAACTTGGTGCCTTTTCGTTTTTGCGAGTTGGGGGGCTACTAGTAAATGCTACTATTTCGTACGATGCCAAGTTTCCGCTTTTATTGACGAAGCGCTCGCAGTTTGTGCAGAGCTATGTCCGTCATATTCACCAGACCAACTTCCACACAGGCCCTAGAGCACTCGTAAGCCAACTCAGAGAGCGACTGTGGCTAGTTAACGCTCAAGAGGTCTGTCGTCAGACAGTGCGATCATGCATCCGTTGCTTTAAGTGCTAACCTCAACTGCTGACGCAAATTATGGGAAATTTGCCTGCATATCGCTTCGTGCTCTCCGCCCATTTTCTGCATGTGGCGTTGATTTTTGTGGCCCTGCTAATACGTCTCTTAAGATTCGTGGAAAGCCTCCGTATAAGTCTTATTTAGCTCTTTTTGTGTGTTTTGCATCCAAGTCGGTACATCTAGAACTTGTATTAGACTTATCAACTGACTTATTTTTATTGGCTTTCCAAAGGTTCGTTGGTCGCCGCGGCGCTCCCCAAGTCGTCCAATGCGACAATGCGACGAACTTCGTCGAAGCGAGTCGCCACTTTGAGGATCTGAGAAGGAAGATGGCAGAATAGAGCGCAATTCGTGATGGCGGCTTGTCTCATCTCTCAGGCGTACGTTTTGGCATCGTTGGTCCCAGGAATACGTGCTGGAAATGCAGACCCGAACGTCGGAAGACAAACGTCGCGGAGGGAGACCTCGTCGTCGTCGCAAAGGACAACGTGCGTCCCCAGCAGTGGCTCCAGGGCAGGGTAACGGCCACTCACGCCGGGCAGGACGGCGTGGTCGGCACCTACAAGAGGGCTATTTACAAGCTGACCCCTCTTCCAAGCTGTTGAAGCCTGTGCAGTCCTTCAATGGGGACGGTGTTGACGCAGATGGCGTGTTTATTTTTAAGTAGTTTTAAATAGTTGAAAATTTATTGATTTTATTTTTTTAAGTCTAGTGTAAGTTAGTTTAAGGCGGAGCAGGAGCTCAATAAAACTCTATTTTCATCGCTCTGAGCGAATTCGCTCCTAGCTTAAGATAGGTTTTAGAGAAATTATTGAAATTTATTAAACTAGTTGTCGTAAGGCATTACACTCGAGCGCAGCTATCCTTTTCGTTGACGAAAGTGCAAAATTAAACTTATTAATTTGTAGTCAAACGCGTATAAATCTCAGTCGATAAGACAATTCGTCAGTAAATCAAACTTCTGCTGACAATGCAGTTTGTACGCAGATGCTTGCCCTCTAAGGAAGTTGTTGGCATAGCGACATATCTCCGACGACATATCTCCGCCCAGTACATTTTGCCGGCGGAGATATGACGCTTTTTTTCTGGCGGAGATTTGTCGTTTTGAAACGACATACCTCCTGTGTTTGTTCATAGATTTTGATGATCGTTATCTGGTTTTCTTCGTAGGAGTGCGATTCTTGAGTGAGAAAAATAAAAATAATTTTCTTGGGTTTTTTAATATTTTTTCTAGGCGTTTAAAAATGAAATTTCTTGCATTTTTGAGTAAAAAATTCAATTTTTTGAAATGTTTTGGTTTATTGTATCCAAACTACTCAGCCGATTTAAAAACAATGTTCTACGCAATTACTCGCAGTTCAATTGCCTTTCGATTCATATCTTGCTTAACTCTATCTGATAATTAGGAAGTCAGATATGGCTTAAAATGTAAGAGCACCTATCGAAAAAGTGAAAAAATTTATATTTCAAAAACGGAGCCATGAAAAAATTTTTAAAATCGACTGAATACGTACACGCTTGCACAAGGAAGGAGAACTGACCTTTACAGACTTCGATATAAATTTTTCCTTATTTAAAATATAATTGTTATATATGATCGCGCTAACAAAGAATGATGAGTCGCCATTTTCTTTTGCAGACACACAGCTATTGTTTTGCTGCGGTATGTTTATTTTTTGCTGTTAATCAGTTACTTTGATTAATTCGCAATTCGTCAGTTGGTCGCCAAGTTGACCAATTGCTTGATCGCCAAATGACCAAGTAAATCACGAATCCTGTGTGGCCAATTTGGCCAGTAAGATTCTGAGTTGATTTTTTTTGAGTCTTTGAATTTCGCCCAGTTGACAATTTGAAAAATTGGCTGCAAATTCTTGTTGAAGTAATACAAAAGTAGTGTTGCTGCTGGCCAATTAATGAGTTAAAGTCCTCTGAGTTAAAGTCCTCTATTGCCTGACTTGACTACACCAAAAAAAATTTTAGTAGACATGGGTCTTTTTGGCTGTAAACTAGTGTAATCATTATGACCCATTGTTACCATATAAATAGCCGTAAGTTTACTCAATAAAATCAGTCTCAGCACAACCAAGAACTGTTACTCATTCGCACCCTGAAGAGAATTTGTCGCTGTGTCTTTAGATTCTTAATTGTGCCCATCAAAGGATATCCTCTCTGCAGTCCAACTGGTTCAACTGCTAGTTGCGACGACCCATTGCAAATAGTTTATGAACTGTATGCATCCCAGCTTGCTACACATTACAAATAGTCAAGTCAGGCAATAGAGGACTTTAACTCAGAGGACTTTAACTCATTAATTGGCCAGCAGCAACACTACTTTTGTATTACTTCAACAAGAATTTGCAGCCAATTTTTCAAATTGTCAACTGGGCGAAATTCAAAGACTCAAAAAAAATCAACTCAGAATCTTACTGGCCAACTTGGCCACACAGGATTCGTGATTTACTTGGTCATTTAGGGATCAAGCAATTGGTCAACTTGGCGACCAACTGACGAATTGCGAATTAATCAAAGTAACTGATTAACAGCAAAAAAAAAACATACCGCAGCAAAACAATAGCTGTGTGTCTGCAAAAGAAAATGGCGACTCATCATTCTTTGTTAGCGCGATCATATATAAGAATTATATTTTAAATAAGGAAAAATTTATATCGAAGTCTGTAAAGGTCAGTTCTCTTTCCTTGTGCAAGCGTGTACGTATTCAGTGCGGAAAACTCATTTGGCAACCTACTCTCCAAAAAACCATTAATTGTTCTCGACTTCCTTGACCAACAAACTCGGTTGCAAATCGAAGAGTAAGCCAGGTATTTCAATAGCAAATAAAACACTTCCAACAGGTCGGAAGTAGAGCGAGAAGAGGAAAAAAGCTCAATCTACAAGAAAAGAGTCAAAAGGCACATGTGTATCGGCTACCACAGGTAAAGCTTCCTGGTGCTGATACTGTAAAAAGTCGGCACACCCACTATTCCGGTCCGACGATTTCCAATCCAAATCAGTATCTGAATACCCAAATTGACAAAAGTTGTGCGTCAATTGCTTCAGGACTGATCACAGATCCCAAGCATGCCAAGGTCGAATTATTTAAACTTGGGAAAAAATCGATTTTATGAAAAAATTACCACATTTTCAATATTAAAATACAAGAATTTGTACCTTCTCAGTAAAATCAAAACATCGTGTTTGGTTTTTCTGTAATGTTATTCTATGCAGCTCACATTAAAACAAATTTTGTTGGAATAGGACAATTAATGTGGCCACAGGATCAACAAATGTAAAGACACCTCGCTAAACAAACCTTTATGCGAATATCTCGCAAACCTGACGTGCATTGAGAAAACGGATAATTTATTTGAGTTCAGCGGCCAAAAATACATAAGGAACGGTTGCTAATTTCTCTGTTGCAAAAGTTGGCCTTTTTCTGTAAACTTGTGTTATTAATTAAAATTATAATTTTACTCTGGTGGTGGTTCAGAACTTCTAGTCATAGATCTTCTAAACCTAATGGGGACGTATGTGGTCAGGTGAAGCTGCTGATCGGTTAAACTTGGCGACCCCAAAGTGATCCTGGCTTATTGCGTCTCAAGTCGACTCACACCTCCTCGTGGGGACTACCGGAATCAGAGCGATGCACCCGCAAAGCTGCTGACTAACGTGAGCGGCGTCCCGCCCTTCCCTACAGGGTATAATATAATAAATAGGGTAAGTGCGTGGGGTTTGGTATCCACCACCGTAAAAAATCTCTACCAATGAAAACTGCGACTACAATGTTTCGGATACGGACCCTCTGACGACGGCCCATGCAAACGTTTTAAGGACCACGATTTGAGGATATGCACCTGGAATGTTCGCACCCTCAACAGAGAGAGTGATGATATCGACTTGGTGAAAGTTCTGAAGGAATACTCATCGGACGTTTCCGCACTCCAAGAAATGCGATGGAATGGATATGGGAGCAAGATAATAACGCTACCAAAAGAGAAAACAGAACAGAAACCACCACCCCCCTGGGAGATATACTACAGCGGGCATGTTTCCAAGCACGAGTTTGGGTGCGGTGTAGTTTAGACTGCGCCACTCAGTTATCTGCTTTACACCAGTTGACGAGCGGCTTGCCGCTCTATTCGTCCATTCTGGTGACATGTCCTAACCAGCGCAGCCGCTGTTGCTTTATGCGCTTGACCAGACAGGTGTCCCCATAGAGCTCAGACAGTTCGTCATTTTTTGGAATGCGGAAAACATCGAAAACTTTTAAAGGTCCAAAAATCCTTCGAAGAATCTTTCGTTCAAACACGCCAATCACCGCTTCATCCGTCCATGCTTCTGCGCCATATTGCAGGACTAGAATGATAAGCGACTTGTATAGGGCTATTTTTGTTCTCCGCTTGAGGTCTCTGATCTTGAATTCCCTACTTAGCCCGTAGTAGCATCGGTTTGCAAGATTGATTCTTCGTCGGATTTCCAGACTGACGTTGTTGTCGCTAGTTATCGTCGTTCCGAGGTAGACAAAATTCTTTACAACTTTAAAGTTGTACTCTCCCTTTGTAACAGATTGTCCAAGACGCAAGGACTTTCTGTCCGCGGATACTAGGTATTTCGTCTTGTCCACATTTACAGCTAAACTCATTAGTTCAGACTGCCTCTCAATCTCTGAAAACGCCCTGCTTACCGCCCGTTCGGTTTTGCCCATGATGTCAAAGTCATCGGCATATGCGAGTAGTATTAGATCTTTATATGTGGGCACTGGCGCAGTATATATTCCATCAGTAGATTGAAGAAGTCACACGATAAGGTATCGTCCTGCCTAAAACCTATTTTGGTATCAAATGGTTCGGAGAGGTTCTTTCCTATTTTAAAGGAGCTTTGTGTACTTCTCAACGACATCATGCAAAGTCGAACTTAGTTTGCTGGAATACCAAAGGTAGACAGGGCTTCGAAGAACCTTCACCTTATCGGTGTGTCGAGGGCTGATTTATAATCAACAAAAAAGTGGTGTGTTTTGATTCCTCTCTCGTAGGTCTTCTCCAGGATTTGTCTGTGGTGGATTTACCAGGTCTAAAGCCACTCTGATAAGGTCCAATCAGTGTATCAATAAACGTCTTAAGGCGTTCACAAATAATGAGGGACGGAAACTTATACGCGATGGGTAGGAGACTAAACTGGCGGTAGTTGGCGCACACTGCATGGTCTCCTTTTTAAAAGATTCGGCACAGGGCACTTAGATTCCTATCGTTGGGCATGCTTTCGTCAACCCATATACGGCAAAGAAGTTGGTGCATGCACCTTACCAGTTCTTCCCCTCCAGCCTTGAACAATTCAGCGGGCAGCTCATCAGCGCCTGGTGATTTGTTGTTCTTTAGACTTTGTATGGCTGAGCAGACGTCCTGTTGTTTCGGTGGGTCTATCTCTATGTTGTCGATTGGTGGCATCGCTACTTCTCTAGAGGCGGCATCATTTTCGGCATTGCCTCCCAGTAGGTTGGAGAAGTAAGTTCTCCATTTATTAAGTTCCACTTGCGGATCTGTGACCAGATTCCCGTGTTCATCTTTGCATTGTGCGACTCTGGGCTTAAAACCTTCTGTTAATTGCTTAATTTTTTGGTAAAATTTTCGAGTATCACTCAAGCCGAATAACATCTCGGCTTCCTCGCGCTCGGACTCGGAGTACCCGAGCATCTCCTTGGCTGCCGTACTCATGGAGTGTGATATACGATTCCACTGTTCGCATATATCGGAAGAAGATGGGGAGGTTTCCCTGAGCAGTTCGGCGAGTTTAGCTGTGTAGGCTTCTGAGTTCCTTTGGGATTGCAGCTTCTCGACGTTTAGCTTTCGACGTGTGCCAGAGCGTGAGGCATGTGCCGCACTGAGCCGCGTGCGTACCTTGACTGCAACCAGGCAATGATCCGAGTGTTGGCTCCTCGAATCGCACGCACGTCTAGTACACTCGATGAGTGCCTTCTGTCGATCACAACGTGATCAATCTGATTTCGTGTTCGTTGATCAGGGGACTTCCAGGTCGCCTTATGGATGTTGAAATGTTAAAGTCTGTTACTACTTATGACCATGTCCCGGCCCGCAGCGAAGTTTATTAGCCTCTCTCCGATATCGGAGGTTGTTTCATGAAGGCTTAATCTGCCGACTGTCAAACCAAAAACTCCTTCTCTCCCGATTTTCTTGTTAAAATCGCCTAGCACGATCCTTATGTCGTGATCGGGGCAGCGCTCGTATAGTTGTTCCAGGCGCTCATAGAATTCGTCTTTTGTCAAGGAGTCCTTGTACTCTGTTGGGGTGTGAGCAAAGATTAGACTAATATTAAAATATTTTGCCTTTAGTCTGAGAGCGACTAGCCGCTCGTCAAATGGTGCGAAGCTAATGACAGAGTGGAGCAGTCTATCCTCACTGGAAAGCCGCACCCAAACTCGTGCTTGGAAGCATGTCCGCTGTAGTAGATCTTCCAGGGTGGTGGTGTTTTCTTTTCTGTCTTCTCTTTTGGTGGCGTTATTATAGTGCTCCCTTGTCCAATCCATCGCAAATCTTGGAGTGCAGTAACGTACGATGGAAATTTTTGAGGACATTTACCAAGGCGATATCATCACCATCTCTGTTGAGTGTGCGGACATTCCAGGAACATATCCTCAAATCGTGGTCCCTACAACGTTTGCGTGGGTCGTCGGCAGAGTGGGTCCGTATCCGAGACATTGTCGCAGTTTTCATTGTTGGAGATTTTTTACGGTGGTGGGTACCAAACCCGACGCACTAACCCTATAAATTATACCCTGTAGTGAAGGGCGGGTCGCCGCTCACGTTAGTCAGCAGCTTTGCGGGTGCATCGCTGTGCTTCCGGTGGTGTGAGTCGACTTGAGACGTAGCAAGCCAGGATCACTCTGGGTTCGCCAAGTTTAACCGATCAGCAGCTTTACCTGACCACATACGCCCCCATTAGGTCCAGAAGATCTATGACTAAAAGTTCTGAGCCACTGTCAAAATACATTTTTTATCAAATATTGCTTTTGCAACGGTTTTTGAGCTTTTGTACGGTATCGTAAATAAATACCTTATATTTGGTCAAATCACATATAATTGTGACTACGTACTCATTTCCGTTTTCTGTTTTTGGTAAGGGGCGAATAGTGTTAATTTTAACAATGTCAAAAGCTGTTCCAGGTGTTGGTGTCAATGTCATAGGTGTTTTTTATGTCTGGTAATTTTAGCTAGCTTGCATTTTTACACTATTTCACGTAAGTTGTTACCTGACTTGTCATATTTTTCTAATAATATTTTCTTTTAATCTTCCTTAACACTCTTGATATTCCACAGTGTCCACCTGGTTGTCCACCTAAATTCAAATGGGATTATCATGGTTTTTTTTACTATATTTTTATTATCAACATAATATTCTTTTAAGGGCCGATTTTTGTTCTCCCAGATAGCTGCTATGTGTCAGATAGTTGTTACTCTGTTACTTGTTAGTTTATGTGACAGATAGCTCTATGTAGAAGATATGAAATCGGCCCTAAATATTTTAATAATGGCAGTTTGTGTAATTTTTTACATTCGTAAACTATACTGAATATTTCATCTAATGGAGCTTTTTGCAATATGTCCATGTTTCCTTTACCGGCTTCTTTTCAAGAATTTTAAAGAATCGATCTAGATAGAGCATTCCACTAATGAATAAATCATTAATTGCAAATGCTGTTACCCCTGATTTTCCTTTTAAAAATGTGCATTTCTGATCTTTAAATTTTCAATTAAAATGTTTGTTGGCATTACAAAAGATGTTGGCTTCTTAAATCATTGGTGTCTTTTTTTTTGTCAGTTGGTTTTGTCAGTGGTTGCATTTTTCTTTTCCGTGTCTGATCTTGTAGTTAATTTCTTATATATTGTTATTCGACAATTCTTTGATGTCTTTAAATTCAATTCTCGATAAAGCGTCTGCTGTATAATTTTCACTACCTTTGAAATACTCAATTGTAAAATCAAATTCCTCTAAGTCTAACCTCATTCGTATGAGTTTGAATGCAGGGTTTTTTAATGAAAAAGGATAAGTAATTGGTTGATGGTCTATTTTAATTAGGAACTTTTTTCCATATATGTAGGGATGGAAATATTGTATATCCCAACGTATTGCAATAAGTTTTTGTTCAATTGTTGACTTATTGCTTTCGCCCTTAGTGAAAGACTTTGACATATGCTACTGGAAGTTGTTTCTCGTCATACTCCTGACTCAGCACTGCTCCCCATGCTATTTTGCTTGCGTCTGTTGTTATGAAAAACTCCCTATTAAAATCTGGATATTGAAGAATCGTAGGGCTTAAAAGTTTTTTTTTTTTTTAGATATTTAAATGCCAATTCACTTTCGTTTGTCCATTCGGAAGCTATATTTTTTCTAGATAAACTGGTTATACATATGTCTTGCTGAGTCTGCGAAATTTGGAATAAACCTGCGAGATTAATTGCATTAATTCATAGCATAAATGCTATGAACCGTTTAGCTTCATCCCCAAGTTTTTGGAATGGGGTAGCTTTAATAACCGCAAACTTGTTGTTATCTGGTAAGATTCCTTGGTTTATGCACTTGTGGCCTAAATATTAAACTTCATGTCCGAAAAAAGAACATTTGTCAGGGTGTAGTTTAAGGTTGTTCTTTCTGCAAGATCCTATAACTATTAGGTCGTCCATAAATAAAAATGCTTGAGAAGATGATAGTCCTGAAAATTTTAAGGACATCATTCTTTGGAATCAGTTTGGAGCTTCTTTTAGACCATAAGGTAATGTTGTAAATCGGTATGAGCCTTTATCAGTTGAAAATGAGGTAATATCCCTTGAACTTTATTCTAATTCTACTTGATGGAAATCTGGCATTAAGTCTAGGCAAGAAAAATATTCGGCGCGTCCAAATTGATCAATAATGTCATCCACTCCGGGTAGTGGGTTGCAAAAATATCGCTAAACTATACTACGCTTTTCCAAAACATTTGTTTTATGGTTTTTTTGTTTTTGGGTATTTCGAAAATTTCATAGTCTGAAAGCTTTTCAGTTTGAAAATTAGGTTAGGTTATGTTGCGATGGCTGAGAGCGACAAGACGCTCTCCCACTTCGGCAACTTTGGGCCCATTGCGATGCCATGTTTATTCCCTGTTAACCCTTTTTATTACTGAGGGGGGTCATCGTTACTGAACCATTGTGTGGACAGAATTAAATTTAGCAGAGCTGGGATCTCTAGATCGGATATCTCCGAGAGGTTGAGTAGGAGTTGTTGACCTAGTGTCCTAAGTCTCCTTCTACTCAGAGCGGGGTAATGGCAGAGAAGGTGCTGTACCGATTCCTCCACTTCCTCATATCAGCAACTTTGGCAGAAGTCATTGTGAGCGACGCCTAGGCGTGCTGCGTGTTTGCCAATTAGGCAGTGACCCGTGAGGGTGCCCACCGGAAGTGATATGTGCTCCCTTCTGTGACTTAACAGTGTGTTAGTACGTTTTTGATCGAATGTTGACCACGTAAGCCTCGCTACTGCACAGGAAGAAAGGTTTTTCCACCGATTCGTAGTGAGACTCAGGTTTCCAGCTTTTATGTGGAGCTCAAATGTCGCCATAGGCATACCTATCGTACTTTCCTTCTATGTTGCGGTGTCCAGGCACCCATATTAGGCGTATTCTGAAATACCGTGCGATCTCGTTGAGAGATAAGCGGCAGTAAGTAAGTGTTTTTGCATTGTTTGTGTGTGAGTCAAGTGCCTTGAGGGCGGCTTGACTGTCTGAGTATATGAATACGTTGCCTTCTTTGACCGTGAGTGTGCTAATGTAGGTGGCAGCTTTCTGCAGTGGTCAGGAAGGCGGAACGAGATGCTTAAATTTAGGTTGGGGGAAAACCCACAGCAGCGGAGAGAGAACACCTCCTTGTGGAGTACCTCTATTAACAAATCTTCGAGCAGATGCACCGCCAAGTTGGGAGTACTCCGACCTGCTGGTTAGCAATTGGTCGATGAATCTTACTAGCGGTACATCCGCGCCCACATATGCCAAGCAGAGGTGAAGGCGTGAGGTTGGACGTTATTGAAAGCACCCTCTATGTCGAGAAAGGAAGTAATCACTTACTTCAAGAGATCTTTCGATCCTTGGAACCAGGGAGTGCAATTTGGAGTCTGAGATGTCAGCATTCTCTAATCTACCCCTGACTCTGATGAGTTGAAATCCTGATGACTCGTCGACGAATGGGTTTAAGTATTTTAGGTGACTTTTGACTGGTGACGATTTTTGAAGAGAACTGAATTTTTCGGCGAATGAATGTTGCTGGATGTGGACGCATGACGCAGTTCTTCAGGGGATAACAATGCGACTCTGAATTTTCGTTTGTTTGTTGTCACTTGAGCGAAGCGAAACCTCCAAGCTATGGTGCGTAGGCAGCGATTGTAGGAGCTGATGTTGGTTAGTTTTTCGAGGATATAGTTGATTTTCACAGTAGCGCTAAATGTGCATTTTCGTTGCTCTGCATTGACCACCTCCATGTCTATGAGGGCCGTGGAGGATGATGTGGGCCAATTTGTGGGAGATTGCCGCAGGAATGGGGGACCATGAAACCAAGATGAGGACTCTAGTTCAGATGTTGTAGAACCTCGTGAAACAATATCTGCGGGATTCGAGTCAGTTGGCACAAATCTACAGTCGTCAATAGATGTCAGTTGCTGGATTTCTGATACTCGATTCCCATCGAAAGAATAACAAGAAAACCAAACATTTGACAAAACAAAAGAAATACAATGGGACGACACAAGATAATTTACAAATTAACAAAAGCAACGTTAGTTTAGTGCACAGGTGAACATATATGTATGTATAAAAGTTATTGTAATGTTTGTTTTGTTTTTGTTTTTGGAAATTAATGTAAACAAATAAATGCAGGCTCTCTGATGAAGGCGCAAAATGCGACCGAAACGCGTAGGAGGAAAATTTAAAATAAAATGAAGTTTTATTTTGGATGAGCAATGACCCACATTAGCAAACATCAAAACTGACAGAAAATTGGCCCAACGAAAAAAAGAAAAACACGAAAGCTGATAATGTTATCGAATGTTGCGACAGCCAGTGTAGAACTATTTGAGAATCCGTCCAAAAATGTGCAGAATGCGGCTTGTCCTTGGACATGATGATTTAATGATTTAATCTTGGAGTAGAGTTGGGCCAGCAAATGTGCT
Organism: Lordiphosa stackelbergi; assembly: GCA_018904235.1. Classification (NCBI taxonomy): domain Eukaryota; kingdom Metazoa; phylum Arthropoda; class Insecta; order Diptera; family Drosophilidae; genus Lordiphosa; species Lordiphosa stackelbergi. The sequence goes on along the minus strand of JAEIFU010000258.1, from coordinate 16,642 downwards.
CCACATAATTCCAGTTTGGGTAACGGTTTCTTCTTCACGGGAGCCACTCTAGACTTGGCCGTAAACAATTGAACAGCAATACTTCCACAGGCAGTCTCAGTGCGCACATAGATACAACAGCCATATGCTCTGATCGACGCGTCGCAGAAGCAGTGAAGTTGAAGCGATTGTAACTCGACTTGAAGACAATAGCGAGGTACCGATAGTGATGAGATGGATTGGAATGACTCCAAGCACTTGCTCCAGGCTAGGTGTATTCCCTGTGGTATTCCCTGCCAGCCACAATTCTTGCAGAAGAATTTTAGCAACAATGACAAGCGGTGATAGTAGACCCAGGGGATCAAACAAAGATGATGCGATTGACAAGATGGTTCTTTTGGTGATGACAGAAGATGCGTTCTTGGGCGTAAATTCGAAAAGTAGCATGTCAGTTTTTCAGTCAGTCATTCCAAGCGACTCCCAGCGCGCTGGTTAGCCGGAAGTGACCTCGAAGGAGAATTTCCGTGACTTCATTCTTAATTATGTGAAGTGCCTTTGGATCGTCTGCTCCAGACACCAAGTCGTCGACATAGAATGAAGATTTGATAACTGCTGCTCCAGTTGGATATTCAGCACCATGGAGATCAGCTAAATAATGGAGGCTGCGTACTGCCAGATGTGGAGCTGAGGCAGTTCCATAGGTCACCGTGTTGAGTTGGTAGGTGGCCAAAGGATCTTCTGGAAATGCTCGCCAAAGAATGTACTGAAATTTGCGGTCGTTTATGTCAACGTATACTTGCCTGTACATTTTTGTCACATCGGCGCTTATAGTATAGCGAACTAGCCTAAATCGGAGCAGCAGCATATACAAGTCATCTTGGATCGTTGGACCAACAAGCAGTAAGTCGTTTAGCGAGGTTTGATTCGAAATACGGCAGGAGGCTTAAAAAACCACTCTGAGTTTTGTGGTCTCACTACTGGGCTTTAGTACGTGATGGTGAGGTATGTAGTAGTAAGGTTCTGATAGGTTGGGGCTTCTCACCAGCGACATGTGACCTAAGTCTTCATATTCCTTTATGAAAGAAATATATTGCTTACGGGTTTCAGGTGAGCGTGACAGTCGACGTTCGACACTAAAAAACCTGCGACGAGCGATATCAAAGGAGTTTCCCAGACGGCCAGGATTGTCTCTGAAGGGCAGTGTAACAACGATGCGTCCGCTAGGATCCATCCGTGTTGATTTGACGTAGTGCTCTTCACAAATTTGATGTTCGGGCTTTGGTTGTTTACTGGGTGTGTTGATTTCTTCGAGTTCCCAGAGCCGCTTAAGATTGTTGTCGATCGATAATATGCTTTGCGCGAAACATACAGTAGATTCTGTTTTACTTGGTGGGTTGTGTTTCCCTGAGACTATCCATCCGAATAGCGTCTTTTGCAGCATTGGCAAATTAGGCCCCAGTTTAATTTGACCCACCACAAGGAGGTCAAAGAATGCTTCGGTACCCAGAAGCATGTCAATTTGGCTAGACTTGTAGAATTTTTCATAAGCTAATGGAATGTTGGCAGGAAGATTCCAGTTTGAAATGTCTATTTCTGCGTCAGGTTGATAACCGATGTGAGATGTGACACAGAGTTCCAGCGCGATTTCGAAAGTCGAAATTCTTTGATCTGATCGACGTTGTGGCGCAAGATTTAATGTCTGTGTGCGATTGACCAATGCTTCGAATTTGGATATTGTGCTTGCTTTGTCGCAGGCGTAATTTCTGAGCAAACGAATCAGTGACAAAGTTCACCTGCGAACATGAATCGAGAAGTGCTCTGCCGAGCCTGTAGGAACCTGATGAGTCCTTGAAAAGGACTATGGCAGTTGCCAAAATGACCTGAGTCCCTTTGAGGGCGTCGGCTTGGGCATGAGCATGAGTAGTTGCTTCAACAGTTTGGGGTGGGTCGTGGTTCTGCGATCGGCAGCGTGTAGTTGTTATGCTAGAAAGTATGGTGAGCAAGGTTACAAGTACGGCAGCGATTTTACGATAAACAATTTGCCATTTGATGGCCTTTGGCGAGACAGTTAATGCAGAGCTCGTGATGTTTACTACATCAAACCGATGTCATGGATCCACACTCCTGCCCAAAATTATACGACACCCCGAAAATTTTAGTTTCGACCCTCGTAGGAGAATGGGAAAGCATAATACAACAAAATCAAGTATGCAGAATGAAAGCTTATTGAATTCTGCTTAAAATGTGATATTCTTATCTCTGATAGCATCTCGCGTTTTCAAGTAGCGGTAAAAAAAGCAAAAAAGTTCGATTTTTGTCATGTCTGCAAGTGTATCAAAATTATACGACATATTTCAAATATTGCGGCTGGAGAGAAAGATTTGGTTTCAATTAACTTTTTTTATATATCTGCTAACAATTTAATGAATTTGTAGTAAAATGCCGTGTGGGCGTTTGTTATCCGACAAGGAAAAGGGAAGGATAAGAGCCTACAACGATGTTGGCTTTAATGTAAGCGAAATATCGCGGAAAATCGGTCGAACACGTTGTGTTATCACCAAATTTTTGAACAATCCGGATGAATATGGTGTGAAGCTTAGCTCTGGAAGAAAAGCCAAGTTGTCTGACCGCGAAAAACGTCGCATAATACTTAAAGCTTGCAATTCATTTGCTCCGTTTTCCACACTAGCCGCATGTTGCAGTAAGCCTGTGTCACGGATGACTGTTTGGCGGACGCAGTAATCATCGGAGTGCATTGTCAGAGGAGTCTTAAAAAAGAATCCGTCCTTAAAGCCGCACAACAAAACAGCACGACTTCAATTTGTGGAAAAAAACTTGGAGAGAAACTGGGCCTCGGCATGAAATTTTAACTTTATTTTGGTTTTACAGATTTTTTCAATATTTTTTATTAAGATAATTTTTTCTGATGACAAAAAATGTAATCTTGACGGCCCAGATGGGTTTCGGCACTATTGGATAGATTTCAGTAAGGATCCACTTATGTTTTCCAAACGCAATTTCGGAGGCGGATCCGCAATGGTTTTGGGGAGCCTTTCATGCGTCTGGAACGCTTGATCTGTGCTTCACAAGCTGCAGGATGAACAGTGGAGAATACAAAAAGTATTGGAGGATCGTCTTCTGCCATTTTTGGAAAAAAATATGGAAAGATATCCTGTTTTTATGCAGGATAATGCATCTATGCACAAGAGCAGAGAGACCCAGCGCTTCATAAGTGATCGCCATATAAATGTTTTGGATTGGCCAGCGTGCTCCCCTGACCTAAACCCAATTGAGAACATTGTAGGTATGTTAGCCAGGCGTGCTTACGTCAATTACAACAAATTTGAGAAAGTTGAAAGCCTCAAAAGCGAAATTTTGACTCAATAGTCTCTTTTAGACCAAAATGTACTTACAAATTTAGTCAATTCAAGGCCTAAGAGACTTTTCGAGGTAGCAAAGGCTCAATGTGGCTCTATTAATTATTAAATGTTGTTTATATACCGTTCTAAGAATAAACTATTAACTAAATCCAACAAATTGACATGTGTCGTATAATTTTGATACACTTGCAGACATGTCAAAAATCGAACTTTTTTGCTTTTTTAACCGCTACTTGAAAACGCGAGATGCTATCAGAGATAAGAATATCACATTTTAAGCAGAATTCATTAAGCTTTCATTCTGCATACTTGATTTCGTTGTATTGTGCTTTCCCATTCTCTTACGAGGGTCGAAACTAAAATTTTCGGGGTGTCGTATAATTTTGGGCAGGAGTGTATATGGCCAGTTTGATGTTCACATAGCTGTCTTCTAGCTCTGAGCGTCCATTGTCTGCTGGCTCTAACGATTCGATCTCTGATTGCACGGTTAATGCCTGCTTGAAGTACGACTCCAGTATGCCCAAGCGACATTGAAGTTCAGCGGATGATTTTTTGGTTTTTACGGCTGTATCCAGTTGTCCATCAGCCATGGTCTTAATGCGAGAGATATTTCTTTTGATGTTGGCCCGATGGCGCTTAAAATCTTCTAGTGTGTCCGTCATGATGCCAAGCTACAACTGAATGCGAAATTGTTCGAGAACTTACGATTGCAACTCTGCCCGTACGTACAGCAGCGATAAATAGCAAAACGAAGTGGCGAAGGCAGCGACTGCAGCTGCGATGAGAAGCAGCAGCTAACCGTAAAATGAGCGACACCTATGTGTGTTGTTATGAGAATGTTGGCGAATGTAAGCGAAAGGGTAAAGCAATGATGAGCGATGATCAACTGTCGCTACTGTTTGTTACACTAACAAAAGTAACGAAAGCGAAAGTATGATAATGAAAACGGCAGCGGGTCCAACGATGATGAATGCAGCGACTGGCCGGTCCACGAACGACAGCGAGAAAGGCGAGTATGAAAACTGGAGACGGCAGCGGGTCCAGCGATTAGGAGCGCAGCGACTGACCGTCCCTTTGACGAATGTGACGATAGCAACGACTTGAAGCGCTGGTACTCTGACTTGGAGACTTGTGGGACGAAAGACTGAGTTCTGCCAGTGAAGAACAGATAATGGCAGCGACGACGATGAATCCCTGTATCAAAGGCAACAGCGAAACTTCTCTGGTTGCGGACGGCGGCAAAGACACACACAAGCGAATGCGCCGAGTAAAGCAACAGTGCAAACTTTCCGTTGGTTTATGATGTATGTGTGAATGTCTTCGGCTAATCCAAACCACGTTGCCGACTTTTGCCTTTATAGTGGGAAGACTTTGTTGTTTTCCGCATTAAAGATTTTAGATTGAGATCGGGATTTTGATAATAAAATAATGTTTATTAAATTGTTTAAACACTGCCCCACGTTGGGCACCAAAATGTTGAGTCACAAAGCGTTTTTTGTGAACGCATAAAACTTCAGGTTTGGGCGGTGTTTAAATAATTAATTAATTGCTTCTGAAATTGCCGATAAAGGAAACGCACGTACGATCTTCTTTGATATAACTTCAAGACTGGCTTTTATTAACATAAGATGTAGAGCAAAGGGCTAACAATTCATTTCAAGAATTCATTGAGTAGATAACATTGGTTGAGAGTTGCAGAGAACGTGAAGCGCTCAGAACAACAAAAAGAGATCGTAATACAGATTTCAATTCATATGAGTATACAGGGTGATTTGATAAGTTTGTAATTAGGAAACACCTTAAGGGCAATTTATTTGTCCGAACAGTATCTTTGCCGGTGTCGGTGTGGAGTGAAGCTTAGCTCTGGAAGAAAACCCAAGTTGTCTGACCGCGAAAAAGTCGCATAATTCTTAAAGCTAGCAATTCATTTGCTTCGAGTTCCACACTTGCCTCATGTTGCAGTAAGCCTGTGTCACGGATGACTGTTTGGCGAACGCTGCAATCATCGGAGTGCATTGTCAGAGGAGCCTTAAAAAAGGCACCGTTCTTAAAACCGCACCACAAATCAGCACGACTTCAATTTGTGGAAAAAAAACTTGGAAAGAAACTGGGCCTCGGTATAAAATTTTAACTTTATTTTGTTTAAACAGCTTTGTTCAGTATTTATAATTTAAATCATTTTTTTCTGATAAAAAAATTTTGTTCTGACGGCCCAGATGGGTTTCGGCACTATTGGATAGGTGGATCTATTAATTAGTAAATATTTTTTTATATACCATTATAAGAATAAAAAATTGCATAAATCCAACAAATTTACATATGTCGTATAATTTTGATACACTTGCAGATAAGACAAAAATCGAACTTTTTTGCTTTTTTAACCGCTACTTGAAAACGCGAGATGCAACCAGAGATAAGAATATCAGATTTTAAGCAGAATTCGTTAAGCTTTCATTCTGCATTCTTGATTTCATTATCTTATGCTTTCCCATTCTCCAACGAGGGTTGAAACTACAATTTTCGGGGTGTCGTATAATTTTGGGCAGGAGTGTAGTTGGGCAGGGAAAATGTTATCTGGACCCGATGATTTAAATGGTTCAAACGAGTCGATTGCCCATTAAAATTTGGTCTCTATTACAATGGTATTATTGTATTGAATATTCAGTTCTTTTGTATTAAGCTGAGGTGTTACGTTAAGGGAGCATTCAGTAAAGTGAGTGCTTAGCAGAAGATTTAGTGATTCTTCGCTCGGAACTGTCCAGGATCCGTCTGGTTTTTGCAGGAGTCCTGGCGAGGTTGGTGAGCTTGCCAGAATCTTCCTGAGCTCAATGTTACTACAGTATTGGTCCCAAGAAGAGAGTTTAGCCTTCCTGATAGCCTGTTTATAACTTCTTAACTTCTGTTTCTATAGTTCCCAATTGGTTGTTTGGTCGTTATATTTAGCCACGTTAAAGGTATGACTACCTTCTTTTCGGAGCTTATCCAGCTCTGCGGACCACCAAAGGTGGATTTAAAGGTGGATTTTGTTTTTCTAGGGGGGCATTATAAGTGAATTAAAATGCAATTTTTTTAAAATGCATGAACGAATTTTGGTGTAGAAGAGGTTATATTTGGGTGTCCTTAAGCCGTTGTACTGTTACCAGAAATCCACGGCTCTTGGACAAAAACAATATCTACTTCTCCTTGGGTGAGGCGAAGTAGAAGGTCAGCGGTTGCTGTTTTAGAATGATACAGGTTTGTTTGTAGAACCCGAAACCATCTTGCATGGTATTCTCCTCCGTCAAGGTGTCATCAGCGTCCTCGGGTTGGAGAAGTTCCTGTTCTGTATACAGGCGTCCAAAGGCTGGTCCATAATCTGAACCACCAGAGATGTAGCCGCTCCTCTTGTGGAGGTTTGCACTCCGTGCCCATCTCATCGTCGCTCTCTTTTTTCACTTCCCCACTGGCTGCTAGGTAAGCAAGCGCAGTAGTGTCCGTCTTGTACACTTTCATGAATACCCTTTTGAAACCATAGTTTAAGGATCTGTCGCACTTGGTTAAGTATACGACGGATTCCTTATCAATTTGGAAGATGACCATAGTAGTTGCTCGGGTTGAGCGCTCTACTTTGATCACTTTCCAGTTGCTAGTGGGAGCACTTGGATTAAGTACTCTCATCATCTGTAGGATCTATTCAGGTTCCGATGGGTGCACGGGTAACAATACTCGGGCCGTAGGACAGGAAGGTGTGCCTTGGCATCGACAAACTTTAACCTAGCCCCCGGGTAGACTTCGCCAACCTTGTCGATTACAGCCTTATAAAGATCAGCAGATATTTTATCCTCACATGCCACGAGACGGATGTTTTTCTCGAACCACCCTATGCTATTATAGCTCGGGGGTGGATTTGAAAATTAGTTTTGATAGTTTTTGCTTCTACTGTATTCGTGTTAATCAATCTGACAAAAAGGATGTTTTTTGAGACTATCGTGTTTGCAATGAACACACCTGGTTGAATTTTTGGTTAAAAGATCGTGTTTGTTACTATTGATTTGTATTGGAAAAATAACTTCTGACCTAGCTGGAATTGTGAAAATACTTGTTTGTGAGCCTATTGTTATAGGAATAGTGAAATTTTGACTTAGGTAGTTTGGTAGTAACCCAGCGGCGCAAAATGCCCATTACAAGTTCGATGTTCTCTTAAACACTTTGAAGGCTGTCAGCCTTCAAGTATCGCTTACTACTCTGTATACATTTACGTAAGCTTGGCCGTTTTCGTTGGCATACTGTATTCAAAGCAGAGTTCTTTGTAATCGGAAAAGTGGGCGTATAACAGAAAACACTTCGGCTTTAGATTACAACTCAATATACCATTTAAGAAAATGTTGGCGAGGAAGTATGAGTTCAGTTCACAAGACGATACACGATTTTGAAATATGTGTGTGGACTTGTGGACTAGCTGTGCGCGCGTCCACACACTTGGGGTATGAAGTTGTATAATACATACTTTACAAACTTTGACACTGTCTGTTACTATGTGCATTGGATTGTAATGGGAATAAAAAATGAATAAACTTAAAAAAAATGTTGTATGAGAAGAGGAGGGGATTTGAACTCGGGACCTCCAACACAGAAGCACATGGATGACGGCGCTTTAGCTCGCTTGACTATTGGGTAAATGGAAGAACTGACGACGAAATCATAATTAAGACTGTACGCATTTGGCACTTTGCCGACCGGCGTGCCTTTTTTGAAAAGTCAATTGACACAAACACGACACAACTGTTATATTTACACGACCAACAACTCGACCGGAAGTTAAACTTACAAAAAATCTGTGCACACAACTGTGTACACGAAGCGGAGCGAGAAATTCCCATTACGTGGGCACCTACTGCGATGCATATTGTGGACCAGCCTCATTCACCTCTGCGCCGCTGGGAATGTGAATAGATTCTGATGTTGTGCATAATCAAGTTTACAATTAAAAGTTTTAATGAAGTCAAGTCCAATTCATCAATCTCATGGAACAAGAAAGTTATCTTTGACTACTTGGAACTTGTGCAGTATTGAAATGTTTTCGATTTCTAAGTTTAATGCAGTTTATCCTATTGATTGAACACTTTCCTGACATATCCCATCTAAGCTAGTGTATTTTGTTGTGTTTATATCTGCTGGATTAATAAGTTTACTCTCTTTTATCAAGCAGATATCCGCACCTGTGTCTAGAAAAAATTTAAGTAATTTTGTTTTAAGGTTAACGAAAAAAAAACTTTTGTTGCTTCGTTTTAGGGTATATATTTTGTGTGAACTTAATTTGAATTTAGAAGACGTTCGGAGTTTTCCTGTTGATTAATTTAAAGTGGCAACTTTTATAGTATAGTATCATCCTCTACAATTTGATATCACGCGCTGAATCCAAATATGGAGCTTACAAATTTCTCAGTAATCCCAATTTGCCGTTTTTCGCATTTTTGAAAAAGGACTTCTTACTTAATTTCAATTATCTCAACTATGAAATAACTTATAAACAAGTTTTGTGCCCCAAATTAAAGCTAATTAAATTAAAAATTTGAAAAAACCCTAAATTAGAGACATCAAATTGTAGAGGATTAAAAAAAATTTAATAGTTTGTAAGCTTGTGTTATTATTGTGACCATTATTTTGGTTATCTGGTATTGTTATTATTGTTGTTATGGCGGTTGTTGTTATTATTGTTGTATCTGTAACTCTCATTGTTTCTTTTATAACCATTGTTCCAGTTATTCCAGTTTCTCGGGGGTGCCACAGAAATCTCTACAGATTTTGCCGACGGTTGGTTTGTAAATCTCTCAAAAAATTCGTTAGTGCCACAGTACTTCTATAAATTTCATTTTCTAATTAGAATATCTAGTTGGAGCACCAGATGTTCCAAGTGATGTTCCATCTCTAAAAACAGGGCTGAATCTTTCGCCAAAAAATTTCCCTTATTTTAAATTTTTTGATTGTGTTATATGTTTTAATATGTATTTTTAAATAATAATTCAATTTTAAGTCGCATTCTCCACCAATATAATGCAAAATTTAAAAATTTGTTGGCGCAAACATGAGGTATTAGTTTTCATCCCTTAATCCGCTAGCTGTCATGTAGAGGCCGCCACTTGGACAAAAGGCGCTAGTGAGAAAAGAGCTTTGCAAAATCTCCTAACAAAACATTAGAGGTTTGAAACCAACTAAAAGAAATTTCTGTGGCACCTAAGAGTTGTAATTCGGTTGGAATTTGGTTGGAAGAGGTTTCTGTGGTACCCCCGTCTTTGACCATTATTGTTGTATTGCAATTGATTATTTTTCCTATTGGGGTTGTTGATGTTTTGTCTTGTAAAGAGAATTGTGTTATTTTGGCCAGTTGGTTCTGTGCAACTACTGACAAATTTAGAAATAACTTCAATCACGTTACTAAATTGTCCTGCTTCCATTATTTTTTTTTTTCTTTTTCTATTGTGCAATTGTACGTAATTGCTTTTACAGCAGCTGAGTAGCGTATTTATTTGCTGTTTCAAGTTTGAGCTAATCTAAAATGTTTTTGTTAAATTTTCAAGCATGATCGCTTTCGATTGATTTTCCGTTCTGTCTCATGTTCATCATCTTTGCTTCTAAATCTCCTACTGATTCTCCCTTAATATTATTTTAATCAATATTCTTGAGTCCCCTTTTAGTTTTGTTTTAATGAAACGTACAGCTGTCGCTTCATGTGTTCCTTTAATGTCATCTAAAAGTTCGAGAGAGTGAATAAGGCTTTGTACGTTTTCAGCTTTTCCATCAAACTTATGAACAAGCCAAGTTCGCCTAGCCAAAACACATCAGCCTGCGCATTACCCCATCAACAAGAAGAGAAGAGCTGTATTCCTGCAAACACAGCAATTCCTTTCGCAAGCTACAACGCATTGTAGCCTATATGCTGCGCTTCTGCTACAAAAAGAACAGAGCTGCAACAACGACATTGCAGATGGATGAACTGGAGGGCGCGCGCACTGTTACACGTTGAATTCTCACCTGATATTCGACAGATACACCGCCAAAATGCAGCGAACAAATAGAGTCCTATAACATTGCTAGTAGATAGAGTTACCCAAACACTCCCATTCCTCAACGCATTTCATGAGCCGACACGATAGAAGCTATTCTCAACTCACCACCTATTACCCAAAGGTCGAATGATCCAACAGACACAATTACTCCAGGATATTTCCTGATTGTTAAACCTTTAACAGCGCCACCCGTCCCTAATGGCGAGCATGACGAAAAGTCATTAGTAAAGCGCTGGGAGCTGGTTTCCAGAGTTAAACCAGGATTTTTGGAGGCAATGGTCACAAGAATACTTACAAGAACTCCAAGTTCGTCATAAATGGAAAACAGCCTCAACAAACGTCGAAGAGGGTCTATTCGGCTTAGTAAAGGAAGACAACCTACTGGTGATAAAGTGGCCGATAGGCCGTATTGTCAAAACATACCCTGGGCAAGACAAACACGTGCGAGTAGTAGATGTCAAAACAGCATCAGACCTATAAGCCGACTGGCTCCATTGTTTCCAGAACGCTAGCAGTCAAGCGCCCTGTGAGCATGATTAAGTACCCAACCGAGTCCGATGAACCACCAACCCAGCTAAAAAAGTTGATATCGCCGTCAATAATATCAAAACTATGTGTGCTCCTGCTCATGTTGCCTCTAGCATTATCTTAACCAATTACGGGGCTCGTATTGTTTTACAATACCATTAAAACATTTATACAAGGAGGCAATACGACCATGCCCATAGGACCCGCCATGCACATGTTAGCTGCCGTCGAGTCTACAACACTTATCCTGCTGCTTACCAATCCCATTTGAGAAGTCAAGACAAGTTTATGTATACGATGTGATTCGACATCTCTTATAAGTGTGGTGCCTGCCTGCATGATTAGGATTCTGGTCTACGAGAATGTATCGCATTTTATACTGGCTCAACGCAGACAAAGGAAGAACAATGCCAAAGAAAAGGATTCTTTTTTTAAAATTTTAAAGCAAACACAAATGAAAATCCTTTCTTCAATGTCTTGTGTTGAGCATGTATTGCACATTTACAATTGTTAGCTTTAGACCGAGTTTAACTGGTTCAACATTACACATGTTGTGAGGAATTCGAATTCGTTTCTTTTTATAAAATAATTATAGTCCGATTGAATTGAAACTGCAACGGATATTTGTCATAGCAGTCAGCTTGATAACAGAGAGTGGCGCAGTCGCAATCAACCCTACTGACATTTTCGTAAGATTGTATCAATTACAACTCTGTAACCCCTCATGCAGCGTTTGACAAATCTGAACTTCCGGAAAAAATTCTTTCTTTTCCTCGTGGGTGTCCAGATAATATGACGTGCCAGTGGAAATAACTTAAGGTTTTGTGATTATAAATTAAAGATCAATCCTCTTAAACAGTCCAGCACTCGCAGCAATAAGCTGCCTCGCTTAAAAGGCAAACGCCTTTTGACGACAATTTCGGCTCTATAACTATAAATTTCATGTAAGTTAACTAAATTGTCTGGCCTCAGAAGCTGATTTAGTTAACTTCTTATAGCGAAAATTGAATCGAAGCTTAAGCCCCATACGGACATCAGAAGTGGCGAGAAGTTTCATACAAAAATTGTGGAAAGAAGAAGCAGAATTTACAACTTCGCCTCTAGAACTTTTTGCATGTACGGAGGTGCAAAGTTAAATGTTACACTTAACAGACAATGTTGCACTTAACAGCACATTTGTGGAGACTATGTAAATTGGCTGTGGGCTTTATTATGCTTTGAGCAGCAGACGTAGCATTGAGAATGCACCATTTAACTTCACTCTGCCTCTACGTGCACCGACCACCTGAAGTGTTTTCAGCTAAAGTAATTTGAAAAATACATATAAAAAACATGGCAGAAAAACAAGAGCGAAATAGTTTTTTTGAATATTTTTATGACAAAAAAATGTATTTAATTTTGGCGGTGAAAGAGCGGAATGTCATTTGTGATCTTTTCCACCCCAATCATTCGGACTTACATTTTGTGAACAAGGCTTGAGGAGAAATGGCCGAGCTTCTACAAAAAATCAACTTGGCATTACAACAAAATACAGATGATCGAGCAGTGTGACCTAAAAACTTAATTAAAAATACCAAATACTGAAATTTTTGGCTTAAGGTTTTTTAAAGTCTGGTAACACTACTCTTACGTTCCACGGCGACGAAACATAGGGGAAAGTTAGCTAAATTACGTACTTCGGATGTCCGTATGGGCCTTAAGAGTGAATGGTGTGGATATTTAATTTATTGTGACTGGCCTAATCCAAATTGGAAAGGTAAATATAACCGACACCAGTAATGTGCGTGATGGCCTATTAGTAATTAAATTTTACCTTCTAATAGCGAAGGCATTGACAGAGGCAGCGCAGCTTCCCTCAGCCAAGTGCTTGAATTTGCACTCCCTCAACTTAGAAGAACAGACAAAGAGGAATTGCAGACAGCGCAGCCGTGCCTAGGCGACAGCAGAATTTGGCAGTGTCTCCACTTTGCCTCTGAAGGCAGTCGCAGATCTTCGGTCAAGCCTCAACGTCAAGCCACGCTCCCTAGCAGGGGAAAGCAATCAGCTGTAACATATAGCGAACAGGGTCTGTGTCATCGTGTCAAAAAATAGCCTCTGGGTCTCAAGTACGCCCAATTTAGGGCGGACCTACTAACTCGACTAGTGAGAAAGGGGGTAGCTAAAGCTAGTGACTCCAAATCGTTTATGCGGATTCAATAGAGGTCTCTGAAGAACCCGGTCGACCTGAAGACCTGTGAAAATTCATCTGAACTTTATTTTTGGTACAAATTGTTTTGGCAAATCTTGTAGCAAATATCTAAAGCATAAAATCAAAATATGTACGCCAAACCCCCTCATTAAGAAAAGCAAAGGAAAACACGTAAAGTTATAAAATCGTAACGAAAGTCTGGTGTGCAAAACCAATTTACCCTCTTATTCCAAACCTTCAGCAACAACAACATCAACAGAACCACGAAGCCTCGAAGGCCTGCAACGATGGGTGAGTGCCAGTGGCGTACGCAGGGGGGTTTTGGGGGTTAAACCTTCCCGTGGGGGAAATTTTTACCAAATGCCATAAATATTTATACATAAACAAAGAATTATTGTGATTGATTTACCGTAATATACTTTTGAGTTGCTCTGTTTTGTTTTGCGTTAACTTTCTATTTACATTTTGTTTGATGTCACGCGTTCATACGGTTTTGCAAAGTTTCGACTTCTTGAGCGTATGAAATCTTTGGTTTGTTTTGATCTTATTATTCTTTTACGGGACAACTGATTTGGCCACTAGCATTTTGTATTATTTTTGCATATATACATACTCATCATTACTAACAGTAACGTAAGTTATATTTAATGATTATTTAAATCCAGTACCGTGTTACCAACTTATTGAAAATGCAATGAACTTGAACTGAATTTTGAAAATACTTATTTTGCTAATCATTTAATTAATTTAAAGTTTATATATCAATACGAGAAAAATTAATTAATTTTAAGTTTATATATCAATACGAGAAAAATTAATTGAAAAAGAGCCAAATGAAATGTTATTGTTAATGAAACATATTAAAAAACAACACAAAACTGATACGGCAAGTATGCAGGTCTTTTTCACTATTTATCTGAAATGAATAAATTGTATTTTAGAATGATTTACTAATTGAATTATAATTTCCTTAGTAATGTAACGTAAAGGGTGAATAGATGTCGTAAACGACAATGGGATTTTCCGAAATCAGTGCGCTAAGGGAAAATCATAGGTAGGGAGGGTGAAGACCGCGGCTTCAAGGACAATATGAAGCGTAAACCTAGTGTAATAGTGTTTGTCTCTGTCCTTTTATTTTTCTTTCTGGTAGCTTCTGCAATTTTAGAGCATCAGGAACTTTTATTATTTAATTAGTAGTGCGAGTTTTGTGTAGATAATATCAAACGTACCCCCCTCGGACTGATTTTGCTAGCCGATTGCTAAAGTCCCTAACCGATATTGTCTGCATAAGTACCCTCTCGCACCCGCCAGCTGCTGCAATTGTCAAGATTAGCCTTTCACTAAAACGAGGCACCTACCACCTTAGGCCATCCGGGAATTGAAGTATATCTTGACATTAAAACAGCTGACCCAGTCGCGTGGGCCAATTCATTATGGAGTTGGCTTTAGATAAGTTTACAGCATACGGGGCAAGGCTACCGTGATTGGCTACCTGATTCTGTGTGTCTTTAATATAGGAAAGGGTAGGGAACAACAACAAGGTTGGAATGCTGGATTTAGATACTTTTGTATCTAGGCTGGGCATTCCAAACGATACATTGTTTGTTACAATGGGCGTGTTCACCAGCATACACCAATCATCTAACAAAAATCATCAATCAAAAAAAAAGTGTTAGTCTGCTGGTGAACGAGTTTGATAGAATTTTTAGGCAACAAAGGTATCGATATATTTTTGTTGGCGGAAGGTTTGAATTTTTTGACAGCAAACAGCTTAATATAACTACTAAATATTTATGACCGTCGTCACTAGCACCAACTGCTCCTGCAATTTTCCTTGAATTTTCCTTAAGACTTTGTTAGTCATAAAATGTTTGTTGTAAGCCCGGCGAGAATGTGCACATAAAATCGAATATTCGATGGCCAAATCCACAAAGTGGCAATGGGCTAAGAGCATAGGTGGGCAAATAAGGACAATTCGTTACCGTCTCGCCACGATCCCGAACACGGCTGTCCCGTCCCGATCCCGACCAACAAATTTTAATTCAATATCGTCGCGCGTCTCTCGGGTCCCGCTGGAATCCCGTCGCGAGCCCATCTCTAGCTATGAGTTCTTAACAATGCACGGGACATCATAAAATAATCCATAAATTTGTTCATTCTACAATTTTGTACTGTCCCAACTAGTAGTGTGGCCAAAAGATTTAAGTTTCCTTCTACTTAGAGCTGGGCAATGGCAAAAAAGATGAAGTAATGTCTCCTTCTGTTGTTCTAAAGAAATCGCTGTGAGCGACTCCCAAGCCCGCTGCATGCCTGCTAATAAGGCAGTGACCCATTATGGCCCAGACCAGAAGTAAGATTTTTCCCTTTCAGGTTAAACGAGGACCACGTGACCCTAGCTACCAGGCGCCGGGTTTCATTCCTTGTTATTATCTTGCATGAGGATATGGGCATCCCTATCCAGCTCTTCTCCGGGAGGAGCTGTATGGTATTGCCTTGACAAACTGTGATGAGGTGTCCATCATCCCAGATGATGTGGTTACTATGCGTACGCAGGGCTTCTTCTTTTTGGAGTGGCGGCTTTTCAAGATTCCCTCCTCCTCCACAACAACCAGTAGAGCCTTCAGAGCCTTGCACGAGATTCCGTGAGCTACTTGCGAAACCACGTCCTCTGCCAATTCATTTATTAAAAACTAAGAGGTTTCCACATTCATTAAGCATTTGCCCTCTCAAATTGTTTGTTTGTTTACTTCTGACAGCTGTGTGCTATCGATAACAAATCATAATCAAACAATTCTAACAAACTATTTCTTTGTTAGATTCACATCTAACACAATTACGAAAAATAGCAAACATGATTGCGCATAATGCCCGTTCACCAGCACAATCTAACAAAAATAGTCGATTTTTTGTCATCGATTTATGCTGCCGAACACGCTCAATGTTAGTACACTGGTCGGCATATATATTTTGACAAGAAAAAATACATAAATAAACCATTATATCTTTTAAACAAAAAATACTAAAATTTTGAAATTTATATCGGATAATGGTATATAAGTAAGCTTTCAATAACACATAAGTAGTACACAATCGGCTGCTTAGGTTTGAAAATATAAATCAAAATGTGCAAATGGGGGTTGGCATAAGTATTTTGACAAGATTTCAAAATGGATTTATTCTCATCACAGGACCTCAAATGCTAAAACAATGATTGGTTCTAGACAAGTTTTTCACGCTGAACCCGAATCTGGCTTGAGAAATTCCATATCTCTAACGGATTAACTTTAAAATGGACATAAAAATGCCAAAAATGGCGCTTTTTGCCCATTTTCCCTGGACCCTATGTCCTAGAAACGCGCTGTCTTTTAAAAAGTTGATTTGTCAAGTTATAGTACTTAGTTTTATCTGTAAATTGTAGTTCATACTTTCTTCATTTTTATAAGATATAAGTTCGTGATCGATCAGCGGAGAATACAGATTTGCGTGAAATTTTCAATTTTTGGGGCTTAAGAGCTACACTG